>JANTCA010019616.1:0-24264 GCA_024741275.1 Chironex yamaguchii
GACATATATATATATATATATATATATATATATATGTGTGTGTGTATATACATTGCATATATTTACTTAACAGCCGAACATTTAAAGCATCTTCTTGATTGTCGTATATAGTACTGGATCCTGCTGTATGGCAGAAATTGTTATCTTGTGCTAGGTAACAAATAATGGCACAAAACGTATCAGCTGTTCCCCAATCAGCAGAATTTTAGGGGGTACTTCTGACTAGGAAGATTATAAATATTTTAGATATTTCCAGCAAACTAAACAGTGGTTTATGTTGTTGCTGTAATATCGTATCTTATGGTCTGTACAGTCATTTGAGCTGACTTGACATGTGCAATTCAAAATGTCCCACTGTCTGACGTAAAACAGGCAACTAATGCTTTCCAAGAATTAAAGATTCATGTGACAGGCAGTTGTCACTCAATGTCACACTACATTTCTTTAAAGTACAAGTTAAAGCGTTTGATGCTCTAAAAAAGCGTTAGGAATGCCTCCGACATACTGTATGGCTTTGTTTTGTTTTCCTATTTCTAGATCAACTTGCTCGCTTCTATCTTGTGAAGCCAGGTTTCTTATACAAAACCAACCACACACAATTTCTGAAAAGTTGCAACCTGCTTTCTGTCCTGAACATTCAAGATTAACAAGCTCGTTGAATTAGTTCAAAGAGCCATTAAAGCAAAACATGTGGAACGAGATCGTGACCTTTTTAATCGACCAGCCATTAAAGAAAACTACCAGTTAGTAAGCTATTATGACAGAAAAGATAAGGCTTTGTGTTAAGACTTAGCACTGAAGGCAAATTCTGAAGGCATTAATTGTTGCTCTAATTGAAGCTCCATCTAAGTTGTTTCCAGGAATTGCGATTACTAATCATTATCCCAGATAGGTCTCTATACTGAGTATAACTTTAAACCACCATCTATCTCAATAGTGTATATCATTATATACAAGAGGATAAATCGTATTAAAGCCTTGTTTGATAAGTCTTAACGCTGTTTTGAGGGAGAACTAAAGCAAAACAATTTCAGTTACTTTACCTGATTCTCGTTTAGTAATAACAATCGAATCCTCAGATTTTAAAAGCTCAGCTTCAGCGAAGCTAACCCATAAATATTGCAATAAAATCACTCATAGAAGTGTCATTTTGCTGTGTCAAGGTCAGTGACTTTGAGTGTCTCTACAAAAAGGTGCCTACACCAAATGTAACAAACCTTTGCAATTCTCGGAAAATAATGCTAGTATAATAGGGGTAACGTATCAAAATTTTCGTACTTTTGTCGTTCGGAACTTGCTAATCGAGATTAAAATTTATGAGAGTTAGGTTTAGTGGCGGGGAGCACCAAATGAGCACTGGTCCACTTCGAGCTGGAAAATGTATAAAACTTGCTAGAACAATGAAATTCTGTTTGATGTTCTTCTTAGAAAACTGAAATTCTGTTTGAGATTCTTGTTAGAATAATGAAATTCTGTTCTGTAAATTCTGTTTATGATTTCATGTTATTTTGCAAAATTTATCTTCCTGTTCTTTGATGATTTAAAGGCTACATAACTAGTGTTTTGAAAACAAGATCTGCTGAAAATTAAGTGATTAACAAAAAATAATAACAAGTGCAAGACACGTCCCGGAAAGATGTACTTCATTTATAATGTAGCTATACAGGAAGTATTATTGCCCAACATTATTATTATTATTATTCATGAACATTATTAGTACTTAAAGAAAGTAAACGATGGGTAAAGCATATCTAGATAATGAAAAAACATTGCAAAGGGAATTTATCAGACTATTCAATAAAGTTTTCATAAATTAGAAACAAATATTAAGTGGCAAGTGAAGTAAAAGTGTTAAAAGTCTATTTTTCGTCCAGGACTTCTTACTGTTTTACCCTAAAAGTAATGCAACTAATTCTTAGTAATGGAATATTTATGCTGAGTTATATAAATGGTTTTATGCAGAGAAGAAAGTTTCAATGGCAGAGAGGCCGTTTTTCAAATGAGCAACCACTTTAGAAATTTGAAAATGACCTGGAACAAGAGTGCAGGATCTTACATAGCTATCTACCAGTTCATCTGAATGTATGTGTCTTAGTTTTTGAATAGCAAAGAAAACATTAGCTAGCACTAGAAGGGTGGAGAATGCATGCCACAAATGAGTCAGTCTAGAGTCTGGAGGGAGTTGTTAGTCAAAAAACCTTCGCTCAAAATGTCAAAAAAATCAACAACCTGAACTCTTGGGACACTGGTAAGGGAAGAAGTATCTACAAAGTTGTTCTGATATTTAGCTCGAGATGCTCTTTGATCTGTTTTAAAGTAGGGTAAGAAGTTTAACTCTTCGAAAATTAAGCTTCACTTAATTAATTATCTCAAGGCGGCCTTTCTTGCCATGTGTCTCGATTCTTACTTACACTAAACCCACCTTTTCACCTCCCTAATGTTACTTTTACGAGAGACTTTTCGCGGCTATCTTTAAGTCCATTGCCAAACAGGCTTCAGTGAAGGTTGGCTCGATCCTTTCCTCCCTGATTTATCTAAAAGAAAGGGATATCTCCTCATACCATAAGAGCACCAAGCTTGTACTGTTTCTAAATACCAATCGAAGGATTATTTAGCACACAACTCCGATATAAAAGACACTTGATCTTACATCTGTGATATCATTCAATCAGAAGTCCATCCATAGAGAAAGTGGCAATGTGGAGGGCAGCGCTTCGTCGGCTAATGTGGGATTTTGGAATGATAACCAAGGGTAAGGAAGCGATAATTAACATCTACAGCAGTATTTTACTGCATATTAGAAACCAATAGGATTTCAGTTGAGGATAGTCGTTAGACCCTTTAAGGTTGTACAAAATGTCAACCAAGCTGTACACTAGATGAGCCTTTTCGGGAATTTCACTCTTGAAACCGTATAACAATGAATCATTCTAGGACTTCATCAAAACAGTTCTTAAATTTAACTGGCAGCTGCTTAACTGTCTTAAATGTACCTGAGTGTTCTCGTAAGTAGGCTGAATTGAATAATATCTGTAGAAATAAACGATGAAAATTACTCATTCTCATTTGTAGCGACCGATTTCAAAACAAACAGATACCCTGTTTCGTGACTGAAATGTTCTACAAAAATGGGATTTGACGAGGTCATTTCAACTGAGTAAATAAAAACCATGAATGTTAATTTGATAACTTTGTCTGGAATTTCATTATTTATGACTACAATCCAAAAAGGTGTCCTGAGATAGATCTCGTGAATAACAACCATTGAAAAAAAATGAATACACATAAAATAGCAGAAAAAATAACAAAGATAATAATGAAGTAAAAAAGGGGAAAATGGCCTTCATTCTACCTTATTCTTTCCTTGCTGAGTCTTCATTGTCTTCTACCTATGTCCACAGGAAGTTGGTAAGATACACAACATATCCTGTACATTAAATAAGAAACATCACATTCTAAAATTATCAAAACTGGCGAACTCAATAGCAAATTAGCGATGCTACGTCTTTGCGCGTAGTAATACTGTCATCTATGTGTACAGTACCAATCTGCATGTCATCTCCAATTTTAGTCTCATCATCAACTATGACTAAGACCTTGTTGTAGCCCGAGAAAAATTATTCTACAAATAATCTATAGCAATTTTTGACTTATATGCAAATATAACCAGTATACGTTCGAAAAATGTTTCATAAATTTTTCATCGACGTCAAGAGACCAAGTTGATAAAATCCAATCCACAAGCCTTAAGACAAGTTCCAAATTGCTTAGAGGTTAAATTATTCTTTTGGGGAATAAAGGATATCGATTTGGAACTATGCCTATCAAAGAATGTAAGAAAAACCCATTTTACGTCTAAAGGATTCAAACTATTAAATTTTGATGTATAAGATTTTTTAGACATAGGTACAGCTTACATAGGGACCAGGCAACTAATGTGATAAGACAAGGGACCATGCTAGCGCAAGCTCGGTGCTTATTCCTTTTCGCTATGCCCGTATCTTTCCAACAACGCATTGTGCGTTAGCCTGCATTTGCCTGAAAGTGTTGAGACAAAAACACTTATGGTAACAAGCATACTACACTATACTGCACTATACTATGGCATACTATAACTTCTGCAGTATACTACATTATATATTGTATCATATCATAATACTTTCTATTACGCTATACTGGATAAATCTATACCGTACCCTACCAACTAAGCTTTACTATACTATGCTACACTATGCTACACTACACCATATTACACCATACTGTACCGTACTGCATCATATCATGTCGTATCATATCATATCATGTCATATCATGTCATATCGTGTCATATCATGGCATATCGTGTTACAACGTGTCATATCGTGTCATATCGTGTCATATCGTGTCATGTCATATCATATCATACCATGTTATACCATGCCATGCCATGCCTTGCAAGCTATGCTACACTACAGCTAATATAATGTAAACTATAATATATTAGGCTCTATTATACTTAACTATGCTATAAAATATTCTAATACATGACCTCCTTTTCTATTTGATCAATTTACGATACATAAGAAACAGAACTGTTGGAGAAAGGTGTTCCTTCATGTTTCTACATCTGACGGAATTCGACTACCCTTCATCTTATTATACCCTACTATTCCTCACTATCATTAAGTACACAATACCTATGCTACACAGTTTTATGCCATTGCCAAGGGAATATTGTTATGTCGGACTCTGCTGCACAAATCTAGACTGTATAGTTAGACAATGTCTTGACAATGAGCCATTTAAAAAACAATAATGATGAAGTAATGCAGTGTAATACGATGCAATGTAACAGTTTCAACCACGTTGAATGCAGATTAGTAGTGTATAAAGTAACACGCATTGTAACTATAATGTACAATGCAGTGAAATCTAATATGACATACAACGCATAATATTAAAAATTTTCAACACCGTACTATCTAATACTGCATAATAAGTTCTGGTTTGCCGCAAATCTTTAAGTCTTTACACCTTAATTGTAAAGCTTACTTTCCTTTCAACAATAATCTGTGTTAAACTGCAATAGTACTAATTCACATGCTTGCTATTTTCAATGCCATCGTTTCTTTTGAAGTGAACAATTTCAACATGTGAAGACGATATCTTTATTCATACCATCTTCACAGAGTAAACTTGTTGGGATACAGCCATGAAATTCTGGCTTATGTCTCTTTATTGAACTGTAGTATTCCCTGTCAATGTCCATTGATTCATCCCAATAGACAGAGAGGAAGCAAATGTGTAAGTATACTTTAATGATATGAAACTATCGGTGCTCTCATGGCAGAATTACAAAAAGAATTGTAAAAGTAAGATTATTGCAGAGAAGGAATCAAAAGCATAAAGAACAGTGGATACCCGTTCATACGACCATCTGCAGGCCATAGAAATTTGGTCGTATTAACGTGGTAGAGTCAAATTACAGTATGGTGCAAAAATTATTTTAAACTACACTCTAAAATAGTACATGTATACTGTTGTTTTAATCCGCTATAAACCAACCTTTCATACTAAAACATTTGCCTCAAACGTTTAATAAAATATTAATGCGTTCTTGTTTGACAGATTGTGTCTGTTTTCATTGAGCAGCCCAATAAAGCATTTTGAGCAGCAGTATTAACGGTAACATTTTGTAAAGAAATAACTTCAAAAAGTAGTCAGATTAAGTAGGTTGCTCTATAAGTTAGTGGAAAGTGGTTGTTGTAGTAACGAGGTGGACGTATAGTGGGTTCTACTGTACGAGTACTGTGGGTAAGATACAGGTACTTAAAAATGTAGCTAGCTAATAAGGGAGTTATAGACGCAGTAGAAAGAACTTTTGATTCCGAGAAAAACAGAATTCCTTGGATAAATAAATTAATGACTGAAGAAGTAACAGCAAGTATGCAGATGCAGAAAGACCACTACATTCTAATGTTCTAGTATCATACTACTAATCCAGGGTAGCTGATCCCCTTGCACTTAGGGAATATTCTAATATGTAAAATCTTGTTGAGTGTAAGAAACCATTACCTCCTCTCGGAAATTGAGTTAAGAACTAAAAGAGTTCTTGTTATAGAGAGGAGGAAAGCAGTCGGATGAGAGAGAGTTTAAAGTCAAGCAGTCGGACGCACCAAACTGAAATCACAGATGGAGTTCTTACACGTGCAGCCATAATTGTACTGGAAGACGTCGTGAGTGGCAAACCAAAAGTGATTACACGCAGTAGTCCATAAACCAAAGAAGAAAATTTGTTAGAGCAATTCTTCTTGAATATAAAGATAAAAATTGGTTACGACTTGCAACATCTGACAAATATTACAACGTTTCAATGAATCTCTATCGCTGTTTAACGACTCATACTTTTTATTATGTGTCTATTTTGATACACCGAATGACTCTATAAAACTTTGGTCAAATATCAACAGTGAATTAAGTTAACAAAACGTTTATAAAGATGGTCGCTTCCTTCCTTCCTCGCTAGAAAATATATATCCAATAAAATCGACAAACACATTAAGAGGAATGAAAAAACCAGCCTTATGCATAGATACAATTAATTTAAGGGACCATCATCTACTTAGCACAGTAATTCGAGATCAGAAATTTTCCCGGTGGTTGTTTTCAATTGTTTATAGGTGAAACCATGGAATATATAAAAACGTTTATCTCTTACGTGAAGGCATTGGAACGATTTTGGATCTTAAAGATAGAAATTACAAACGTTATTTTCTTCTAGTTTTGTTAGCATTAGTTTACAACCTATCAAGGACTAATAGCTTCTGTTAGATACGTCTTGCCAGTTGATATTATTAGCTCTCTGTGTCACCTATTTTGTTTTGAAACACGATCAGTGTCCCTTTTTCAAGGTAACGGTCAGGTCGCGGTACTTTCAGAGCGACATAGCGAGAAAATTCCACTCATAGGTACATTTTAACCAAAACCCTCTGGCTCATGAGTCTAATGGTTTACCAACTCAGTCACTGTTGCACTGTTTAATGAGCAAACATCCTATATCACCGATTTTAACAATGAACTTTCTGCATTAGTCTATAAAAATGGATGCAATCTTGGGACACAACAGTTCCCAGCTCTCTTGTTCACAAAAAGATTTCTCAGGCTTCGGTCATAATCTCGATCTCAGTGCATGCAAAGCCAAGGACATGGTTCCTGGGCAAGTCATTTCATCATAGGTTACATTCATAAACCTGTCACAATTCCGCCCAGCTGAGCGTTTTTATATGCCCGCAAGTCAAACAAAGAACGTCAAGACGGAAGAGTTCCCTATGGATGGATTTTCCCTGTTGGATTATCTTCCGTTAAGATATGAAACGTTAATCAAACTTAATTATTAAAGACCATTTAGTTAAACAGAGAAATATGAAACGTATGTCTTGAAAGGAAGGGTTTACAAGGCAGGGAGCCATTTTCAGAGCCAAGTTGTCAGTAATCTTTGCTCGTGTTGCCTGTACCTGTTTCGCTTGCAAGAGAGGCACACTGGGAAAATATTACCAATCCTCAATCAGATATACTTTTTATGCGCGCAGTACGAAGTACAGTGCATCCTCGTTTATCCGAATCCCGCTTATCCGAACCTCATTTATCCGAACGACTCAAAGCGCACAATTTTTCCATCTGAAAAATTACTTCTTCAAGCTTCCATCGCAAGAACGCAAGAAGTGAAAACGCTCTTACTACGCGTTTAGCACTCGTCTTCTGTATCTCGAACTGACGAAACCCCACCAATGAACCGCAACGATCATCCCATGCTGGATCATCGAAATCGTTTATGCTGTATTGCATTCGCCACTGCAGACAACGAGTTCGTCCAATCCTTTCTTTGCTTGCGAACTTTTTTCCAGACAGGGGCAATAACGTAACTCAGTTTTAATGGAACGAAATTTTCCCACCACTTAACTCTAAACGCAATTCTGTTTATAACACAATAGGGTCTTTCCGCGTTCTGTCAAATTTTGTCATCATGCGTTGGTCACACGTTGCGAATGGTCAACTTTTTGTGCAAACAGTGTCTTTAGCTGATAAAATGCATATTTGAACGAGTTTGTCCTCATCTCTATTTTACCTACATGCATGACTCTGTTTTTATCCCAGACTTTGCAGGAAATGTAATTTTGGCAACTCAAAAATTCATCCTCGCTTATCCGAAATTTTGGCTTATCCGAACGGCTGGTTCCACGTTTAAGGTCACGCTGTTCGGATAAACGAGGATGCACTGTACCATTTCAAAACATGCAGTACAGGGGAATTATGATTCGGCAAATAATAGGCAAGAAACTCATATTTAGATTATAAGCGCATTAGAGGAGGCTTTTCACAGAACGATTCATCAAATGAGTCAAGCGGTAAATGTAATGATGAACATGTGTGCTTCGATAAATGACATTGGTGACAGTAAGCATTGGGTTCAAAGTTTAAACAGACATTGCAGCAATCAAAACGAACTAATTATAAGTCCCAAGGAGTAGTCTTTGACGACAGCCGTGGCATAGTGGTTAGTGGTGCTGGCTTTCAGTCCGAAAGTCAGGATTCAAACCCAGCTATCGCTGGTGACAGGAAGAGCATCCGACCTTAAATGTCTCGTGCCAAACTGAAGACCTCACATGGTGACGCACCGTCAAAGCCTCAAGGGAAAAATTGACGTAAAAATCAAAAAACAAAAAAAGAAGCAGTCTCTGAGACCTAACAATCTCATTTAAGCTATTCAAAACAAAATATAATATCTTAAAGAGGTCAAGTGGATTGGATTCACTGCGGAATATTAAAGGCAAGTAAATCCCTTACCAACCCATTATCCGATCTACTGTAGCAGAAAATCGGCTTTACGATATACACAGTTTTTCCTAGTTCACGAGATAGATAAGAACTATAGGTAGGAAATAGTAAATTGGTAATAATTTCTGTCTTTATTCTGGTATTTCTCACCTGGATTCAATGCTTTCAACAAAATCAATCTATACAAGATCGTCTATCAAAAGTACTCACCATTATGGTACGCTCGCCCATAAAAAGTACAAAATTGAAGTTTTCAGTACATTGCCCAAAATTCAGACCACCAACAGTTGGACAATTAAAAGAAAATCTGAAGAAAAGAACACTCCGCTTTCTTTTTAGGGGCAATAGGATTAAATTGCTTTGTAATAAAATGAGTTCGTAATTGCAGCTTTGCTTGAACACATAAAAAACGTGATCTTCTCTAGTCCATAATAGTTAACCTTGCAGACAATTCTTGTTATCTTAGTCTCTGAAGCAGCTTAAATCATATAAAATTAAACTTGACTTTTGCTAGCATATTGGAAAAAAGACCTACTCTAACTCCAATATATAAATAACAATGCTAAGGAAATCATATTTAAAATGAAAAGTGAGCTGAAACATCATTTCTGTCCATGCCACAAACAAGGCTCTCTTCAATATTTTCTCAGCTTTTACATGAAAGAGGACTCGGTAGATAGCACAGTAAATCCTTACTATGCATAAATAGCATTTTTCTCTTCACTATATTCGAAAAGCTTGAAATTCGAGAAAAGCAAGTTTACTACAATGAAATGCTTATAACATGCAAACACTATCATGCAAAGCGTTAAATAGTTTCTGGGTTGTACGCTTTGGAGAAATAAGAGGAAATTGTCGTCTCTCAAAGATATCACAATACACACACAAATGAAGTAGAATTTATGAAGCAATACTCTTACTTCTGAAAACGTATGTGCGGAGATTTTTTATTTTCGAGAAATTCCGACAAAGTATGGAAGGCCGATTTTTTCATACTTGGATATTTTCTAACTACTTTATAGTAGTATAGTAAGCTATCTTGCTCAATACACAGAGATTTAACATTTAGGGTTACTTTAATTCTTTGCAAGATGTTACAAATATAGTTATTAAAGGGTTCATAACTATCAAGAGCTTACTTTTTGATAACTGCACCGAAGTTATGGAACAGACTTCCTGATGACACGAAGGAAAGTGAAAACCTAAAAACATTCAAAACCAGAATAAAATCATTACTATTAAAGGACGCTTATGACTTAAAATGACAATTTCTCATAGGTACATAGATAATAAATCATGAAATTTCGGCAATGCTTTTATTTTACATATTATATGTAAAATATGTAACTCTTACGGTCAGAGGTGCTCACTTTGAACTCAAATGCATAAAAAATTAAACATACAAACTAAGTCAGAAGAGGACTGGCTGGCATTAGAATTAAATTAGATCCTTACTAGAATGCTATCTTAACCTTTACAGTACAATTCCTTTCGAGTAGAACAATTTAATTATAATTACCCAGACCAGCAAGGATTCATTCTTGAATTATTTTTCTGTCTTTTAGAGTGGTCGCTTTACCAGTGATGTTCCTAGGAATAGCCCTCTTAACTTCAAAATTGGTCCACAACCAGATCATAGCACTGCCTCTACCTTGCAAACCTCTGCAAGGATAATCAAAGTAGTGTGCTTATTTGACAGTGCTATCTCTCCCGACGTCTACTGACGCTATTTGGAAGAGCAACCAGTAGTAAAAAACGTTTCTTTTCTGGAATGGTAATATCCTGGTATTACTTTACTGCACCAGTACTAAAAAGAATGAACTCACTACAAATAAAGTAAATAAATATTTTTGGTGGAAACATTACCATAGCATGAAAAATAACCATTCCATATGACCACTGATGATCGTAGGATGTGTAGGATACTGAGTTTTTTCAGTGGTAACGGTAGTAATTTCTACGAATTATATGTCATTGTTTTGTGACAGACTAATATAACTTACTGGTGTACGGAAAAGTCCCTGTTATTTCATTTTGCTAACTATGGTGGGATAGACTCATCGTTACGGTCATTGATAAAGCCACCGATGGTAACAATCATAATAATTATTTGTTTTTCTCACATAAGGTTACCCTTTCTACTATAAGAGATTGATGTAAACAAGGTGTTTGTGCGTTGAAAGACCACCAGCTTCATTTCTGGATGAAACTACGGGATGCATTTTCAACGAGTTAGATCATCATCTTTCTACTGCATGACACACTCATGGTTGGTGCATCAAGGGGTAGTGAAGCAACTTCTCTCCTGCCTTTGTCTTTCTGAATGGATGGGTACTGAAAGGCAAACAAATATCTACGCTTTTAAGAAAAGTTCGCGAGAAACAGACTACAGTCTTCTCTCAACAATAGCTGGAATAATTTTTACATCTTTTAATAACTGGACAAACACCCGAGGTAATCAAACGAAAAAGTATACGTTTTGATCACATCTTGAATTTTAGTGATAATAACAAATTGTGAATTTCATATCGGTAACACAAGGTTTTTTGCATCCACAAATCTGCATCGTGTGTCTTTATTTAGTACATACAAAACATTAAATCATACGGGAGACTCCTAGTATTAGTAGTAACCCAAACAGCCTTTATCTCAGCAATGAATCACAATGAGGTTGTCTCTCTTTGCTGGTCTCGTTTGCTTTTATCAAGTATAAAGACTCCACAGACAACCGATCCACCGCATTTAAAATTATTCTCGCAAGTGTTAAAAGTCCTTATGTTCCCACGTGGTAAAATGTTCTTCCGTCTTGATTTTCTAAACAAGTGTTTTAATCATTCAAATTGACGATTTAAGCGTGCCTTAGCCACAATTAGTGGACGCTTAATCATAGGATTAACAACGAGGTCTGAAAGGGAGGAGCAAAGATGTAAACTATGGTCAGATTCTAATCTCTTATAATCATAAAACGGTCTGAAATATCGGGAAACTCTAACTTATATCTTCTCCATTAGTTAAGAAGTGTGTCGTTCAAGAAATACACTCATATATCAAGAACGTTTCTTCAGCAGTAGAGTGGGATGCGAAAAGGAGTCCCTACTGAATACAAATCGTGCATATGCTACGACTACTTTGGATTCTTCTGCATTGATTGCGGTCAGCAACAATCCAGGGGTAGCAAGGTGTAGGGACTTTAAGATATGAACGTCAGAGATCCAAGTTGCAATCGTCAGGTTATCATAGAAGTGATCTGCAAAGAGAAGAGTTACTTTGGCTTTATCTAGCCTTAACACATGGTCACTGTGCTCTGCTTTTTGACGACAACAAACATCCTAATGCCACTAAATCATTTAAACAGTGAGAAGACCGGCATTTAAGAGATCCTTTATAAGTGCATAATAGATCTATGCTACCTATTCTAAGTCTTAATCGACATGAGGATTCATCTTCATGGCAAAGGTTGGGCATGAAAGCACAAGAGTGACCAAGATTCTACACATTGGAAACAAACAAGTAGAAAAAACATCACTGCCTCACGGAAGAAGAAAATAAATGCAATAGAGAAGTCCATGAATAAATTGAAGCTAAGTGTAACTGAACTTAAAACTGGTTTTGAATGTAACCCAAATGGCGCCATTTTCTATTAGATCAATAACAGAAATAGATTTTAACGTGGCGAATCTTACAAACAGTGTCCAAATATTGATGTTTGAATCACGGAGCAGAGTGATAAAAGTAATGTAATGACGGATAGTAGAAGACCATACACTTTTCTAGTATAGGGTTGGAGCTTGCATTTTAACCTGCATAAACAGAGCAAATTATGCACCATTGTATACTGAGATATTGAAATTCTTGCACTATTAATTATTGATGCTCCATTCATAAAACAACACTCCTAATTGACGAGTTCATACTTACATTTTTGCGCTAAGACAGACAAACGTAGTGTAGGTGTGCCATAATCTTGGTAAGAGGGAAATTTGAAACAACGAAGATTCCGGAGGACAATAACGAGAACTGATAAAGTATCTTATACCACTAATACTTCAATTCTGCGAGACTAGAATATCTCAGTTGGATGAAGATAGTAACACAACTAGTGAGGATAGTGGTTGTCATGGCATGAAAGGGAAACTTTGCATACTGATTTAGATAGTTCAAAGTAAAGGTAAGCAGGGTAGTTTAGTATAATGAACGGAAGTAAAAACAATTTAGGCATAAATCTATCAAGATGAATTTGGGGAATTTGTCGCTAGTAAAGGAAATTATGCATTCTTTTGCTTAATGTATCACTGAAACTGACAATATATTCATCTTATGTTTACTAAACTTGACTCTAAATTAGATTCAAGAGCCAATCTTCAAAGTCCTAGGTATTCTAAGCTTAAGCAATGTGTAAGAACTAGATTAGTCAATTTATAATTCTTATTTCTTTTTGCAGTGTCAAAGATAAATATTTGTCACTCGTGCTCAATGTCAGGATTAGAACAGGATCTCGATTGCTTGATTTATAGAGAGAATAAAGAAAAACCAACCTTTGTCTAGAAACATTGCCATCAAGAAGAACAGCGGTAACCGATGGGCTAGAGGACGCCACCTATTCAAATTACGTGAGTGAAAAACACCCTTTTACTAGAAGAATTAGGAGAGCGCAACCCTCCGCCAAATCAAAAGTATCGGGTTGGTTTTCCAATATTTTGAATATTCGAATCAGCTCTACTGATAGGCGTCATACGAATTTGGTATTCCACACAAGGATTTCGCGACCACTTGTGATTTTATGAAGATATCATCACTAAAAATTTCAAAATGATCCAGAAGCAAGAATTTGATCCAGATCACCACCAAAAAACTTAAACCAGTCGGTATAGCAACAACTTAAAATGTAATATTTTCGAACGGTACGTTTATAACGTTTGGAGTTATTTGGTCACTAAAAATCAATAAACCAATAAACAAGTATACCCCGATGAAAACATAGTCTCCTTGGAGTCAGTAAGCACATCATTTTACTTTAAATGCAACTGTGCCTAGCAAGTATTCGGAAAGTCTAAAAACAAACTTTCTTAGAAAGTCAATACCTGTTCTCTAAGAAAATCAAAGCCTGTTCTCTAACGAAGTCAAAACCTGTTCTCAGAGAGTCAAAACGTGTTCTGTAAGGAAGTCAAAACCTGTTCTCTAACAAGGTTAAAACCTGTTGTCTAAGAAAGTCAAAACCTGCTCTCTAAAAAAGTCAAAGCCTGTTTCCTAAGGAAGTCAAAACCTGCTCTCAGAGAGTCAAAACGTGTTCTGTAAGGAAAGTCAAAGCCTCTTCTCTGACAAGGTCAAAACCTGTTCTCTAAGAAAGTCAAAACCTGTTCCCTAAAAAAATCAAAGCCTGTTTTCTAAGGAAGTCAAAACCTGTTCTCAGAGAGTCAAAACGTGTTCTGTAAGGAAGTCAAAGCCTGTTCTCTAACAAGGTCAAAACCTGTTGTCTAAGAAAGTCAAAACCTGTTCTCTAAAAAAATCAAAGCCTGTTTTCTAAGGAAGTCAAAACCTGTTCTCAGAGAGTCAAAACGTGTTCTGTAAGGAAGTCAAAGCCTGTTCTCTAAACAGGTCAAAACCTGTTGTCTAAGAAAGTCAAAACCTGTTCTCTAAGAAAGTCCAAGCCTCTCCTCTAAAACAGTCAAAACCTGTTCTCTAAGAAGGTCAATACCTGTTCTCTAAGGAAGTCAAAGGCTGTTCTCTAAGGGAATCAAAGCATGTCATCTAAGGAAGTCAAAACCTGTTCTCAGAGTGGGTCAAAACGTTTTCTCTAGGGATATATAGCTTGATAGGCCCGTTTGTTACTTAAAAGAGAGTCAAAATTTTCAAGACATCTACCGTAAAACCTCAAATTGCCCCCCCCCCTCGAAAAATTGACCCTCGAATAATCCTCCACCGTTAACAAATTGATTTTTGCCATCTTAGGTTCCCATTGACGTTTTATCGAGTTACCACAAAAAAAAAATCATGCATAAATTAAATGCTCTTAAAGGAATTAATGACTAAAATATACAAAATAATACGTTTTCTTGTTTTCTTTTCTCAGAAACAACAGCAATCATAGTGTTTGTATTTGTAGCATCGAGAAAACAGTTATCAGCTGAGAAATTTCAATTGGAATATGACCAACTAATTGCTCATATTTTCATGTATGCTGATCAAAGAACACCAATTACATCACCAATTATATTGCAAGGACTTTTCCCGATCGTCCTCGTGGCACACCAGTTCTTTTCCTAGCATAGGGCACCACGTTTCCTTATATGTGATGTCCTCGCATTGAAGCTGAAAATTCCACTTTGTAATTCATATCAAACGTACTGGTACTCGTCTGGCCATTATGTAATCATTATGAAAAAAATATTTTAACAACTTAATCGTAGAGATTATAGAATAACTTTTATATTTAAATTGCTTTTTTTATTATCAAAAGAAAGAAATTTTGAAAATTTTTAAATGGCATGATAATTTTATCAAATCCCCTCGCATAGGTCCTTTTCGAATAAGCCTCCATCCAAAAATGTCAAAAATAGATAAGCGCCCAGGGAGGCTAATTCGAGGATTTATTTATCTATTTTATATCGATGAAATCGATGAAGAAGGATTCTGGAGACACAGATGGCATGTTAGTAATTTGTTGAAATCAGTTTAGTTGCAAAACTTCGTCCGCTGGATTCAGTTAATGGAATCAGCCTTCGAAATCTAAACTTCGATCTCAACTCATAATCACTTCATACTCCATTCGGATTCCCTAACTGCACCAGTCTTCCCCTAGTCATCCATGTTATCCTACTGTCGTGACAAACCAGTACGGGATCTTCTTGCTCACAACACTGCCCAGAACAATACCACAATACCAGCTATACTACCTGTTACACGTCCATACTATAGACAACTTTATCAAACGTGCGGATTTACACCGCACCATCCATCACAGGACCCCAAGACACAGTATACATTCGCCACAACTACTGATGTACCACGATGAAATTAGAGTATATTACTAAATTCACCAAATGTGAAGTTTTGCACAGGGGTCAAACAAAGCGCTTTGAGACATACGCCTCCATTTTGAAACACCTTTAGCATCACAACCAGGCCACACCGTCACGAAAGTACGAGCAACTTTCAGTGTACTGTCGTTCGTCATAATACTAACACCACCAAAGACTCACAAACCATAAACGCCTTACCAATCCTTTAGGAACCGTTAACCCTCAGGGCCTTAACATGGACTTTGATTCCATTGACAACCATATTCACAATTTTCCAGTATACATGTGAAATATTCCTTTTATTTATGTCGCAAGAAATGCAAAGATTCTCGTATGCTTTGTTTTCTTCTTCATAACGGCCGTAAATTTTACATGCTGCTACACCATCTCAAGCATTTACCATCACGAAAGTTCGTAACAAGCAATACAATTGGAAGTAAATAATTGCTGACATGAATAAGTAAAACTTGCATTTAGAATCTCTAAACAAAGTACTTTCCCAGAGAGTAAACCTCCACCAAGCCTTCGTTACTCATTAGTTCCATACAGAAGCCGAAACTAATGCAAACGGTGAGAAATGGGCGCTTTGTAGGCACAAAACATCTGCTGCTTGTAAAGTCGTTTCCATGCACCAATAAAAAGCCAACTAATAACAAGGATGAATGATACGTTTTGAATGACCAATAGTCTTTCGACTTTTCCTAGTGAAATGTTTAGCTCGGCAGGAAAGATATGGGATTTGCAGTTTTGCTACCTGACTTGACGCCCCGGTGATCATAGTCATAACTTTTCTTCTGTTCATATTGTGA
Source organism: Chironex yamaguchii (assembly GCA_024741275.1). Lineage (NCBI taxonomy): Eukaryota > Metazoa > Cnidaria > Cubozoa > Chirodropida > Chirodropidae > Chironex > Chironex yamaguchii. Next base: position 16,643 of record JANTCA010019616.1, read on the forward strand.
CTTACCAGAGTAACAGTAAGGCTTTAACGTATACCTCAAGTACGAAATAATTACTGCCTCAGCAGGATAGATGCCATTGAACCTAAACGCATACCATCAGATACTAACGTGAAACCTATGGACATCATTGATGAGAACAATTGTGCCCTCATTGGGCCTGCTGCTGTCAAACACTTGTGCCCTCATTGGGCCTGCTGCTGTCAAACACTTGTGCCCTCATTGGGCCTGCTACTATCCTATTGCATTTTAGCATATCACTTTTGTGTTGCTCACTTTGTGGTCTGTTTTCAGAACTATCATTTAGTGTTTTGATTGGAAAGAATTCTCTGTGACCAGAAATGAGTACAGCTAGTGTAATGTATCATCTGACACCCGGAATTTCTGTCTACGTCAATTGATCGTACCAGTACTAGCTCCCAATTTCCTTTAAGCAAGAACTTTGAAATTGTATGCTTACAAATAACCGTCATGTAGGACGGAAAGTACACATTCGGTTTCCGTTTTCAAATGAAAGGTTAGCTCTATAGGCGTATTTTGATTAGTCACCGGAATGACTTTGAATGAAAAGTCGCATTACAAGACTAAGTACTAACCAAAAAGACTGTAAGCGACAACGGAAGTATTATAACATAACACCCTAAGAAAGAAAGAGATTTGAAATCAACGTCTAGCTTGATATCAAAGGTTAATCATATTACTCAAACCTCAAATTGTATTCTAAGCCGTACTAAATCATCAATTTAACATGTTCTTTTGGCAAGTGACATATTTTTAAACCCTCTACTGTACATCTTAGCGAGATGTAAAAGAGTTGCAATTTGAGATAAAGTCTCTTCACTAAGTCGGCAACTTCTTACAAATACCCAATCATGCTAACACATCATCTATGACAGAGCTTGTACATTTTCAATACCATAGATATTAATGTTACAAATCGTAAGGTGATGGACTCGGTCGTCGGCGTGTCGACGAATCTCTGTGAGGTGAGTGCATTGTGCAGCTGCAAATGGAACAGACAAAGTATGATGCCTCACACGGAATGCCTGCACACAACCTGCAGCTACCTGGAGTATAGATGGATTAAAGTATAGAACACATCTCTACTCTCTCTTCTCAATAGCGGCAGACAGTATCATATTGGAATGGAGCAGGGAGCAATGGTGGCTAAAAAGTCGATCAACGTTCTCTAAAGAAACTTCAGACTTCCTAAATTAGACGTTGTATAGATGTTATCATTATTAACTTACTTAGTGAGTTTGGCAATTGGTTAAATGCAGATATGTATTATTCATATATTTACGGACGCACGTAGTGTATATATATATGTACGTATATAGAGAGACACCTAAACAAGTTTCGCAATATGTGTTTTGCACGATGTTACAGAATATCCTAGTCCCTTCTCATTTCCATGCAACAATGTTAAAAAATTTACTATCTGGGATCTGTCCTTCATTCTAATATACATTGTTTTAAACTTCACATAGCCAAGGTCATCCTCCTTCTACCACCAAATCAAAATATGGCATCACATCAACTATATTGGCTAATAAACCATCTCCATTCACCCCGTGACAAGTCATGTCCTTGGTTTATTAATTTCGAGATTATTAAGAAAGAAAGCTGAAAGTCTCAGCGTTTTGTATCCTGTTAACATCCAAAGGTCAATGTCATTGTCTGCTCAGGAAACTCATTTTTCTACTATTTTGCAGATCATAAAAGAGGTGACAATTGAAAATCTAGAGTTTCCTTCCATTAAAGACTTCATCATTAACGTCACAGACCACAACTACCTTAGCAAACATTATTAAATTGATCTGAAACATAACTTTGGTCACTCAATGCTTTGTTACTAATGAAACTTTTCTTGCTGAAGTAAACTGCATTCAAAAATATCCAAATAGCCACAGAGAACGACATTCATTCTCAGACTATCAAGAAATAAATTATTAAGAATATAAATTTTTGGAGAAGTTAAGAATTACCTTGACGTTCTCGAATGCATTATTTTTCAATACGTTCAACGAAAAGCAATCTGAAGTCGGGCACAAAAACAGCTTCGTAGTTCGGCATGGAATGACTATGGTACACGTTATCATCACTTGTAGGTAATGGTATGATATGTTTGGCAAGAGGAAACGTTTCCTAAATTTGGTGATAAACGTAACTCCTTCAAGAAAACTCATTTCCTCGCTAAAATAGTCAGATTTATATGTGCATTAGAATGTTAATTAGTATAACACCCTCACCAAGAAATAGCTAATAAATGGATAACACATGCTACAAGTATTTAAAAACAGTTTTTATTGCCCTTTATGTAAAGGATGTTTGACCACTGAATCTAGGTTGTGATCCGATCACAGCCACAAATCTAATCGATTGGTTCCGGGCCATTTCTCTTCCATCCTGAAATTCATTGAAATCTTAACACAGCACTTTCAGTTAGACAAACAAATCGACGTACAAACAAGAGCAAAGCAGTACTTTCTGCTGGAGGTACTTATGATGCACCTCTAGTGTCTGATAAAAGAAGAACAATATATACTAAAAGATGTCCCGGCAGGTCTTGCGTTTATTTATCTCCTGCCACTTCCTTAGGTACATAAGGATACATCACTAAGAAACATGCAATGCATACTAATGACAAAGGACTGCAGAACAACATCAAGCAGTTGAAATCCAGTCAGCACCAGTGATGAGAGGGTTCCAAAAGACAAGAGAGCTCCAAAAGAGGAGTGGGCTCAAAAAAAAAGGACTCCAAAAGTGGAGAGAGCTCTAAAAGAGAAGAGGGCTCCAAAAGGGATTAGAGCACCAAAAGAGGCGAGGGCTCCAAAAGAGGAGAGGGCTGCTAAAGACAAGAGAGCTGCAGAAAAGATAGAGCTCCAAAAGAGGAAAGGGTTCCAAAAGAAGAGAGGGCGTCAAAAGAGGAAAGGGCTCCAACAGAGGAGAGAGCTCCAAAAGAGGAGAGGGCTTCAAAAGAGGAGAAGACTCCAAAAGAGGAGAGAACTCCAAAAGAGGAAAGAGCTCCAAAAGGGAAGAGAGCTCCAAAAGAGGAGAGGGCTCCAAAAGAGGAGAGGGCTCTAAAAGAAAAGACGTCTCCAAAAGAGGAGAAAGCTCCAAAAGAGGAGAGAGCTCCAAAAGAGGAGAGAGCTCCAAAAGAGGAGAGAGCTCCAAAAGAGGAGAAGGCTCGGAAAGAGGAGCGGCTCTAAAACAAGAGAGGGTTCCAAAAGAGGAGAGACCTCCAAAACAGGAGAAAGCTCCAAAAGAGGAGAGGGCTGCTAAAGAGGAGTGGCATTGCCGCAGCTAAACAATGTAAAGAGGATCGAGCCCGAACCAGGCTCATGCGTGTCTTCCTCTGATGACCTCAAGATTCTACTGAATCCAAATATGGAGATGCTGACTGGAAATCACGAGTTTAACTTTCTTTTTGGTTTCAGTCAAACAAACGAAAAATGTGTCCTAGTCCGTAATAAACAGGGAATCAAGAAGCCCTATTTTCAACAGGTAAAGCATCTACTCATCAGACTAGGTGTGGATGGTGGACACCAATACGGCTTTAAATAGGAAACGTTGAACTGAGCAATCGGCCTGCGTTACGTGGTAATTCGAAATTTTTCGTCCGCAACTAAGGTTTCCTTGGAAAGTTATATATCAATTTTTATGCAGATATAAGCAAAATAGTTCACTTATACTATGTATAGTTGTTACTATACAATTTACTTCGTTACTGGTGGAATATTTTTGCAGGTCATTGGCACCACTGATGCTATTTTTCCAGCTGGAACTAAAAATGCATGATGATTAGAAAAGCATTGGAAACTGAAGTCCAAAACATGCTCTGGAATCATCATAACCATGATCTTGAGTAGATCGTTAGTGCACTTATGACATGACATTGGTTCCCATTCCACATTTGTCGCTGTTTATCCATCCTTTGCGTTAATGATTTAGGGTTTTTGCCTGCTCGGATGTGATGTTCAGAAAGTTTAAGCTTGCTTTTTGCTATTGTTTTAATTATAGTTTCAAGGCTTACTGTATTTTGCTTGTGCCTTGTCTCAAAATTAGTCGTCTGCATTTCCTCTTTTCATGAAATGTTCAACAATTGCTCCGGTAATTTGTCTCGAACGCAGTACATTTCCTTTTCATCCTTTGCTCTCGGATATTTTCAATTAATTTTGCCCATTTTCTAAAAGGTGTTACATTATTTTGCCAAGACCTGTCCGTTCCTCTTCTCTATGCAAATTTTCCAGGCAGACGAAACACGTTCAACTGCTTTGCTCCTGCATAGATGCCCCAGGAATTTCAGCTGTTTATCTCTAATAACGACCCTGGAATCTTTGTCATTTGAGAAGTCAGGATATAGTTGTTTTGGATGTGTTTACTGCGCACGAAGAAAGTAACGAGGCTCCTTAGTGAGTGACAGTAGACCTGAGTCATGTCACATTAAGCCTAACCTTAACCCTGAACGGAGGAATGAATATACCCTGATACGAGTTGATTGATCAAAGAATGGTTCAGAGTTTCAGAATTATTTGCACTTCCTTTGGCAAAAGACGATAAAAGTGATAGAAATTCGATGTACAACAAGTGCATTTTCTGTAACTAAACCAAAGAATTTTCTAGGCTTGGCATTCGAGCATATGTGTAGGAGCAAATTACTATTATTCCCTGTACTACTAATACGTTAATGACAGCTTTCTTATTAAACCATTTCTCCATCCTCCTTGCTATCTAAATATGTCAAACGAGACTCCATTCGCCCTATGCGATACAGAATAGTATGCACTTTAACCCTTTTGATTAGACTTTAAGCAAGTTAGTCGGCATTTCTATGGAATACAAGCTTATTGTCAAGCTCGTGGACCCTAAATACTCTAGCAACAAGGAACTCTGACGTTGTTATCGGATTAATTGTATAATATAGGATTAAATGACCCTACCCACAGGTAAATCCTCAATATTTAATGAGGTTTTAAGACTGTCTGGAAAATCATTTGGAGTACCGTGTTCTGAAATCGTATGTTTAATGTTCGTGCTTTGAAAGATTGAAAGTCTTAAGAGAAGAGACGGGACTGATTAGATCAGTACATCAAGAACAAATGAATGTTATTTATACTTATTTACCTAAGCAAAATTGTGTAATAGAATAGACAAAAGACATGATGGCTATTTTGGGCATTTTATATCCGTTTAGATAAAGTAGCTTTTAAGCATGCTTTTCACTATTCCAAACCACCGATGGTGGTTTGATAAAGTTTCTTTGGTTGTCTCACTAACATCACTACATCTAGGAGGGAAATCACTACTAGGGCGTACTCATCCGAAGTTTGACAATAAATTCTTGGTTTGATAAATAAAAGTGCAATATATGGATTGTTGATAAGGAATCGCAGATTTTTCGTTATAGACTTTTTATCTTATGCAGACTCTGTCTTCTCGATAACTACTGATTTTAACTTCTCTCTCAAAGCCTAGTCTTCATTCACGGACCTTGTCCACTTTGTAGTGCCGAGCTCTCTTTCTCTCAAGTCTAGTCCCCTCCCGAGGGTTCTAGGCAATCACATCCAGAAATAAAATCTTGGAAAAACTATACACGCGTCTGAAAATATGCAAAGCCATGTGTCTAGACAATTGTCAACGATCTAGTTCCATGACTTTTACCTATACCTGTGATTCCTGTACGTGGCTTGTATGCTTATAGGACAGTAAAGGTTTTAGATGACTTTGAAATGTTGATGCCAAAAATCCACGCAGCAAATAAAATGTGTACTATATCACTGTAGTATTAAAAACCTAATGGTGTTAAAAATCTTTACACTAACTGAACCATGAGCAAGAAATTGCAGATAATCAAGTTTATCATTTACAGATAAATTGAAATTTAAAGCTTAGTGTAAGAACACTGAAAACAGTAGCAGCAATCTAAAGCAACATTTAACAAGAAGTCCCGAAACGGTGCTTATCCCTATGATAATAGGATATGTTACTTAAGTATTGGGTATCTTGGTATCTGCTGGTAGCACTCGAAGTGGTTTACCAATGGAAGTATTTTGTACTTCAAAATTTAATTATGGAAGGTAAAACTCATTCCTATTTTCGTCTCAGCTCGTAACTTTATCCTTGTTGGCTGTTTTCTTGTTCTTGTGTCTGTTTTATAATAGGTTATCTGATTTGCTTACAATTTGCGCTGTATTCAATTCACCTGTAGAAGCAAAGAGATCTTGCTGAATTTATCGGACGCTTTTAATAACAATTTACTAGCTCTGACTTTGACCATTCATTGAAATTTAGAATTATGGTAACCCATATGCCCTTCATCAAACCAAATATAACGAGTCTTACAGTATTGCTATCTGGGCCATGCCAACCATCCATTATTTGGTGATCTCGACTCTTCACCTTGTGCAGGTAATTACTCATTCGCTTAGGACAAAAATCTCAGCCTTTTGTTTTTCTTTCAGCTAAAACATTTCACCTTAAAGATCCTATGCGATTTACTTCTCGACGATGATCTGTCAGCGATTCAGAAATGGCACACTTGCAATAATATATAAGTGCAGAAGACCACCGATATAACGGAGTAATTTTTCATGAGGTGTTAATTTCAGTTTCACTGTTGTAATGAATGACAAGGATCGGAATCGGTCGGGTCCTGTACCTCAGTCTGACTCTTACATCCGTTCAAAGGTAGCCTTGACAAACCAGGCTTTCTAAATTGTTATGAATCCCTTTCAGGAATTAGGATTTGTTTAAACAGATTGTGTGCGTTTCCAAGCCACTTCTCCTTTCTTATAGCGACCCATTTATCTCAACTTTTTCCCCGGTCAATAACTGTACAATCTTTTTGAGGTACAAAACTTGAAAATCACCTAGAAAGTATGTTTTTAGCGCAATGTCGCAAATTTTCAAGGTGACAGTCAAACTCATCTTTCTGGTGGTTAATGAAAGTAAAGCGAATTCTCGTCGTGACCTTCGACCTCTGCAACCAAAGAGTGTTGTAACTAGACAGCATAAATGTCCCTCAAAAGTTGGACCTGTGGCTCAAGATTAAATTGAAAACAAAGAAATGGTAGATTGCAGCTATGAGGGGAATAAAATTAGATTAAGCTGCAGTAAAATTGATGGATTGTGGATAACATCCACTAGTTAAGTCACCATTATCAGGGCTGATCAGGACTAATCAGGACTGTTAAACTTTTTCTGTGAACAGTCAAAATTTGACGTTGTTCAACATCTGACCTCGTGTAACAGTTAATGTATCTTCAAGACTTACAATGTTTATGGAGTTTTTGGAGCCATTCTGTCGTCGTAACGTTGGAGTGAGACCCTGCACACCTAGTCATCATCACAGATTTTGTATTTTCATGTTCAGTTGAGTAAAGTAGTTTATTAAAATACGGATTGACAATTTATTGTTACCTCTTCCAAAGGGATTATTTTTGTTAGTGTTTATTTGTTGCCTAGTTGTCTGTTTGTCTGTCTGTCTGTCTGTCTGTCTCTCTCTCTATCTATCTATCTATCTATCTATCTATCTACCTATCTATGTATCTATCTATCTATCTATCTATCTACCTACCTACCTACCTACCTACCTACCTATCTATCTATCTATCTATCTATCT
>JANTCA010019627.1:0-24264 GCA_024741275.1 Chironex yamaguchii
TATCTATCTATCTATCTATCTATCTATCTATCTATCTATCTATCTATCTATCCAAGCCCATTGAGATCCCACTGCTGTGCAAAGGCCTTCCTCATGTGCATCCACTCCAGTCTATTCCACGCGATCCTCCTCCATCCCTGCTGAAGCTTCTTAATCTTATCTTCCCATCTTGTGAACTGTCATCCTTGCCTTCTCTTTTTGTGTCTCGGTTACCAGTTGGTGATTCTCTCTGACCATCGTCCGTCTCTCCATCTCAATGCATGTCCTACGCATCTCCACTTAGCTTTTCTTATTTCTTGGATGACATCTTTCACCTGTATTTGTTCACGAATCCAGACATTTCTTTTTCTGTCTCTCAGACTTAAGCCCAACATCTTTCTCTATATTTTGAGCATGCTCAAACTCGATTTCTTTCATGCATGCATTGCATGTATCATTTGTTGTTTAATGCATTGTTCAGAAAGCAGGCTTGATATATTTATAATGACATTGAAACTTTTGGCCATATCTGATGCATTGTTAGATGAGCAGAAAAGGTGTCAAGTTTCTGTTTATAAGACCTGTGTTAGAAGCTCAGGTAGTTGTTGTCATCAGTTTTCTTCTTGTATATACTGTATTGTCTGAGTCTTTGATGCACTGATTCATAGTTTGTGCTTCTTAAATATAATTTTGCTTATACAAGAAGTGTATATATCATATGCGATATTGATCATTGAAATCAAACTGTAGCTACCTCCTGTCGAAGACATCAATGCTAATTCACAGGCAGCAATTACCTGAAAAACTGATGATGAGAGTTGTCAACCTAATTAGCTGCAACAAACTAAAAATAGCTGGTAATAAACAGCTCAAGCAATAAAGGAGAAGTGTATATGATTAAAAAATGAGGATTGAGCATTTTCTTTTTGTATTGACTTAATTGTAATGAAATCTTTTATTGCATTCAGTTGCATTCTCTCTTTGTTGTATACCAAAACGTTATTTTTGACTTTTCTGTCCGGAATTTTACACTAAATCTTTAGATTAGCTTATGTAAAACTTAGGAAAGTACTTTAAATTTTGCCTTCTAAAAAAACCCATACATGTTGTTTATGAGAAATATGTAATTAGCCATATTTAGCCTTTGCTGTCAGACTACAATATCTTGCCATTGGATACTCTTTTGAAAGAATGGTCCAGACAACCAGCGGTTTTAGTTAAACATTAGCTTGACTTGTTTTTGTTAAGGGTACTAAAGAGAAAGCTGTATAAAGATGAACTAGAACCAAAGTGGCCAGGACCTGATAAATTCTGGGATTGGGATATGTGGATGCGACTGGATGAAAATAGAAAAGGCCGTGAGTGCATCATTCCAGATATATCTCGAACATATCATTTTGGTGCCAAAGGAGTAAACATGAATTCCTTCTTTCAAGATTTGTACTTTACAAAGCATGCCTTGAACACAGCAACAAATATCAAGTTTGACACAGAAAAGATGAAAAAGGACAACTATGAAAGGGAGATGGAACAGCTCATAAAGTAAGGAAGTGGCTTAATTTGTTTTATATGATAAATTCATATAATTTATATTCATTAACATTTTTGGCAATGAAATTATAGAATTTTGTATCAACCGTTTTCATGTTACACGTATTATATTGTTTTTTAGAAGTCATTTTTTGTAGTTATCATCTAAAGATCATGAGATTCACCCATTTCATTTGTATTCTAGTACCTATACTTGTATTTTCTTACTATCTGTTTTGTTTGTAGAAATGCGTCTGTCTTGGATCACTCAAAGAACCCATGCAGAAATGAAGATTTCGTCCCAAATACCAAAGGAAAGACGTATGTTTTCTACATGAGAATGGACCATTTTGCTGATTGGCAAACTTGGCTGAGTGTTGCAAAATGTTACAAACTGTGGGATTTAGACGTCCGAGGTTTTCACAAAAGTGCATGGCGATTTTGGTTGAAACAAAATCATATATTATTAGTTGGAGTACCCACATCGCCATATTCCAAGTTTATGCCTAAGGATGTTACACCAATCTTTATGCCAAAGAAAAAAGAAGATAAAGGTCAATAATGTGAAATAGCTAATCAAGGATATTATAAGAGGAAAACTGCTGTATGATATATCAGAGTTTCTCTGTCTATCAGACACAGCTAGGGGTTCCAAAACTGTAGTGAAATAGGATTATAACGTAGGCGTAGAACTATTTAGTTACAGATATCTTATCAAATTACTTCTGTGTTGTGTTTTAGTTGGCTCTAAGTGATGGAATACACTGTTTTGACTGAAATATCTGCAAGCTATTTTTTCATGATTAATTGGAATTAGAGCTTTGATATCAGGTTTAAAAGATATAAATAGTGATCTAGGAATGGTATTTAAGTCTTCTTGCTTGCATCAAATTGGTTGATTGCCATGTAGGACATGGTCTCGCACTTCTCTATAAGGACTAGACACTTATGTTTTCAGCATTCTGTGTGGCTGCCAAAAGCCTTTTTAAATTTCAGTCAAGCACACTTTTGGACATGTCGAATAGGTAGGCATTTGTCAAAAAACTTAATATTACCTTGTAATCCCTGCAAGGTTAAGTGTGTGCTGTAGGGACTGTAGTATTTATTGGTTGGTAGTTATTCTTTGGTATTTAAGCTATAATCAGGTAGCTGTAATCAAAGGGTTACAGTCTAATGATTCTGTTATGATTTCTAGCAATTTTGATGAAGATAATTGACTTTTTATTTCAAGCTTATTTTTATTTTTATCACACCTTAGGAGATAGGACAATACTTATTATGTAGTGCAGATATTTTGTAATGAAATTTGTTAATTTGCAGATCAGAATCTGTGTAACAAAAGTGGAGATACAGTTATGTATAGTAGCCATACCATTTTTCAAAAAGATTGTAGCAATTGAAAGCTTTTCTAGAAACTCTCATTGGCTTGGACCTTGAGTATGATGCGACGAGAATTTATGAACTGCTTTATCTAGCCTTAAGCACTGGACTTAAAACAGACATGTATGCCAGAACAACAAATTTCTACTCGCTTTCTTGCGTTGTGCAATTATCATATTATAATTTTGAATCTATCGTGGATCTTTCTATTAGGTTTTGTTTGAACAGATTTGATTTCGCATGCCGTAAGCTCAATAGTCTAGTTGTGAGAGACAGCATATTGGATGATATAAAGATTGGATTCGAATGCCATATTTTTTCCTTGTCACATTTACTATATACGACGATTTTTCTTTGTGTGCACTCATCACTGCCATCAAAAGTTAGGGATGAAGATTTTTGATGAACTTAGGATATTTCTTATTATGATGCAATTTGACTATTTTCATTTATTGCTGTTGTTTTTATTTACGATCGTCATGCAATTCTCTGATGTTGCTCTATCGTTTTCTTTGCCAACTGTTTTTCCGGAACTCTTGATTATTCCTCGCTGTTTTATCCTACTGTACATTTCTTCTATCCCGAGTTGGGTCACGTCTGCTGCTAACGATTTAGTCGTCGTTTGTTAGAATTGCAATTTTGAACTAATATAAGTGAAGCCTTAACCTTCGCAGTTAATATTGATTGTGCACACTTGCATCTTTTTTATTAAGAGGATGTTGGTTTTACTATCAGCAATCTTAGTCTATGTATCAAATTGTATGAAATCAGTCTGTAGTGATGGTTTTTAAGGAAGGTGGCGAAAGGTGATAGAAAAAGCGGTACTAATTGTGTACAAGATTTTATAGTTAATAAGAAACTGTGATTTATTGAAATCAAATTCCTGAATTTTCTTTGATAACTTACTCTATTCTGTCTTCGGTGGAGAGCGAGGGAGGGAAGGAGTGTGTTGATGCTTGCCCAAATTTCACGCGTTTAGAATGATGATTCCTGTGTTTAAGTGCAAATATTGTGTAACCCACTTGACCCAAGGTCCCTAAATAAAGCACAGGTCAAGACACCACGTGACTTATGTCGTAAAGCATTGGGCCCCATTTTGTGTCCAACTTTTTGCCGCGAAATTCAATGAAATGCCAGGTTTTTGCAGCTGTCATCGTAACGACATTGCAGGGCATTTCTTAACATTGTGACTACAGGAGAAAGGTCCCCTGTAGGCTCAATGCTTTCCACTGTAGGTAATGTCAAAATGGAAATATTTCCCCAGTACTCCTGGACCCTTTCCTGTAATGTAATTAGTAATGCTCTTGATATCGATCCTTCATATTGATGAATAATGGCCACCCCCTAGATTTCTCCCGTCATTTTGGGCCCTTTTTGCAAATTTACCCCTGCAGTCGAAATTGCTTAAAAATACTCTGCGAAAATGGATGGAAGATGTATCATTTTCCATCAATGCTTAGAAATTTTGAGAGGAGTAAGTGGACTACTATTTGTTGAAATGATAAATGGGAACCAAGTCACTCAAGTGTAGTTTGTGATGTAAGAAAAAAGTGTTTTTATACTACAGTCGACTGCACATATTTGCCTATTTATGTAGAGGCGACAGAATTTTTAAGTATCAATTCTTGAAGCTATGTATGTTTTTGTATTGCTTTTGTCAAAAAAATCTGACAAAAATGTTGTTTACGAGGTAAAAAAAGAATCTTTTGACTTGCTACTTCACCTTGAATGTGACCCAGTTACTTTCACACCCTGTATATGAACATAATGCCTATAACATGTACCCTATCAAATGACAGTTGGATACATAGATAAAGTGCAGTTATATATTACTGATATATTTGCCTTATGCACAGAAACGTCTTTTCTCTGTATACAGTAGGAAATGTAGACCTACAGCAGAGCAGTATAATTATCTTACAAGAGAAGACTGAATCGCCTTCTCTCCATTAAATCTACTCCACATTCCCTGCTCTATTAAATTGATATATAAATGGAACATGCTTGTAAAGTTCAGACAGGATTTGCTATTATTTGGGGTGAATGCGCACAAAAACGAGAGCGGTACTTGTTGCAATTTGACTATAAAAATTCAGTGCACAAGTTGTCTAGGGTTCTTAATGCAAGAGGGACACTTCCCAAGACATGATTAAGACCCGCTCGTTAATTTAGCCAAACAAAGTGTCAAAGCCTTCATGTCATTTATGTGTGAGGGCAATATTAATATTATTTTTGTTCGATAAGATACCACGACAATGCATTCATATTTTTAAATTTTCACTTAGTTTTAAATAATCAAATAAGAAAAGTTGTAGTGACTGGCCGCACGTTTTCACGTGCTAAAAGAGGAAAGTCTACTTCAGAAGAAAAAGATATGCTGGGACACTTGTGTGTGAAATGCAATTTGGATTATGCAGGATTTGCCAGATAAATTACAATGAAAAGAGTAAAAAGCGCACAAATAAAACAACTCGCGAGGGGTACATAGCTAAAGCAGTTAAGGAGTTCTAATTTGACTTGAAAGATGTCAAGCATGATGATCCGAAAGATTCTTCCTGCGGTTCCCAGCCCCCAACTATTAGGACCCCCCTGTATTAAGCACTGGCGAGTAACGACTACACGAAAAAAGTTCAAGAACATGAATTTTTATTTAATCATCTTAAAAATTCTGCTAAAACATCGTATTGTTTATTCAAAGTTTTGGACGCAAAATGGTGTCCGCAGCTGGAATAAGAACGGTTTCTGTTGGTCCACTGTTTGTCATGACCCAGAGAAACTAGGGCCTGTGTTTTACTTAGAGACCTTGATTTGACCTTGCCTCTGAGAAGCATGCTTTGCAATGGAACGATTTCCAGGTCAGTTGCAGTCATGAAATGCCTTTGATGAATAATATTAAAGATACTGAGGCAGATATGAAAACATTTGAGGATTCAAGGTTTCACTGAAGAGCAAAGCAAAAAGCGATACCCAGAGTCGAACATATAATACATTATTAGCACTTTTCCTAAAGTGATTTTAATCATTAAAATCTTAATTACATATCCTCTAAATTATGCATCCTCCCTTTTCAATCTTTATTGCGGTAATATCATAAATATTAACTGACGCCTCAATAATAATTTTTGCTTAATCCTGCTCGAATTTCTTCCTCTTGAGATGTTAGCCAACTCTCACTTATGGCTCCAAGTAGTTAGTCGTGCATGCTAGCGGCCATACCCTGGGACTTCCACTCGACCGTACTGCTAAACTAAGTGAGAGGCAACAACTTCGGTTGATGTGGCAGCGTGGAAGCTCCCCCCACAGTGCACAAAGTTCTGTACTGGCGGAAGAGGCGGATGAACTCAACGAGGAAGGCCAACGGCTCTGATGGCATATGCAGCAGGGTGTGTGACACACCATAGGGCGACCCAGTAGTGGAAATTGATGTCGGCCAGTCACCTGCGAGGGGTGTGGTTACTCACAAAGTATCAACTATAGTTAGTCAGAATGAGTAGTCATGGAAATAGATCAAGTCATACGGGGGGAACTGGGTCCCCTGCGGCAAACCTCGTTAACAGCGACAGGGAAGAAGTGCATCCAAGCCAGGGTCTGCATCGGAATGAAGAGCTTGTCCCAAACTTGAAAGAGAGGTCAAGATCTGATAAGATGTCATGGAATGGGAGAGGTATTCACTTACAGCTTGAAACTTGGAATGTGAGAACTTGATACTAAGATGGGAAACTAGAAAATGAAAAGACTCAATGTGGCTATAACAAGCTTGGCTGAGACAAGATAGACGGGAAGTGGTCAGTTAATTCTGGAGGACTATATTCTGTATTACTCAGGTGGAGAATAACATGTATGTGGAGTTGGACTGATGATGGAGAAAAGATTTAAAGAGTCGGTCATGGGTTTCCTGGCAATTTCAGACAGGGTGACGATGATGAAGCTGAAAGCAATAATATGTGTGAATGCGCCATCGTCAGACCACTCAGATAAGGAAATAGAAGGATTTTATGAAGAGACAAATGGATGCATGGACAAGGTTGACAAAGAAGAAGCAGTCATGATAGTGGGCGGTTGGAATGCAAGGATTGGCAGCACAGTCAGCGAACCGTACACTGGGCAGTTTGGTCTGGGAAAAAGGAAAGACAGGGGTGCACGTCTACTGCAGTTCTGTCAAGAGTAGGGTATGGTGGTAGTCAACACTCTGTTTAAACAGCACCCTAGACGTCAGTACACTTGGAGAAGCCCTGGTGATGTACATGGAAATCAGATTGATAATATCTTGGTCAGAAAGAGATCCAGAAGTCACGTGAAAATGCTTACACATATCCGTGTGCCGACATAGAGTCAGACCACTGTTTATTAGTGGCAAAGTTTAAAATGAAAATCAAAAGACTGGAGAAAAGGAAAGTCTTTGCTAAATATGATCTAGCGCAGCTAAAGAAACAAGATTTCAAGATGATGTTTAATGCTGCAGTCAAAAATAAATCCCAAGCTGCAGAAAATGGTCAAGCTGAGGATGATGAGTACATCGAAAAATACTGGAGCAACTTGAAAAAGAGTCTAAAACATGCAGAGAAAGAAACAGTGCCCAAAAGGGAGACAAGAAGGCATCAGAGTTGGATGACAGAGGAAATACTAACTATGATGGATAAGAGGCGTCAAAGAAAAGGGAAGTCAGGTTACCACGCCCTTAGTAAGAAGATAAAATCCAAATGTAACCAGAGAAAGAAAGAGTTCTATAACAACAAGTGTGAGGAAGTGGAAGCACTGCAAAAAGAACACCGTATGGCAGAGATGCACAATGAAAGAACTTACAAGCAAAAGCAAGAATTCCAGCTCGAGCTCTGAATGTGTTCAGGATGAAAATGGGAAATTGTTGTTCGAAGAAAAAGCAATACAACAGAGGTGGACAGAGTATATCAGCAAACTCTATGATGATGAGAGAGATCAAAAGTTATCTATATCAGATGAGGAAGGACAAGAGTTTCTCATGGAAGAGTTGGTATCTGTTGTTAAAAAACTGAAAGCAGGCAAGGCTGCAGGAGAGGATGGAGTAGTAGCTGAGCATTTCAAGGCCTTGGATGAGGATAATATGAAGATAGTATTAAAGCTCTGCAATGAGATCTATACGAGTGGGGAAATTCCTGAAGACCTCAGGAGAAGTGTCTTCATAGCTTTGCCTAAGAAGCCAAGGACCACCTTATGTACAGAACATCGTACTATAAGCTTAACGAGCCATTTAATCAAAGTCATCTTAAAGATGGTGATGAGAAGGAATGAGTGACAGCTTGAAGGGAAGATTGGAGTGACACAGTCAGGTTTCCGTAACGGAATTGGAACTAGAGAAGGCATTGTAAAGCTGAGACTGATTATAGACAAATACATAGAGTTAGAAAAGAAGATTTAGCTATGCTTTATAGATTATGAAAGGCGTTTGAAAGATGCTCTGTTCTTTCATTTTCTCTTGTCTTTTTTCCTTTCTTGTTTATGATTGGCTTGTTTCGAGCCATTTTTCTTTTAGATAGTTTGCCAAAAATACCTGTTGGCCAAATCAAGGCACAGACTACAAGGATTAACAATGTTTAAATCAATAGAAAATCCACACTTTTGGACTCGGGTGTTACTGTTGAACAGGCGAAAAGTTTTAACTTGATTATCAATTTCAATTGACGCATCATCCTTAGTTACAGCTTTTAGGCTAGTTTCGATACATGCTTCTTGTAAAAAGGTTGCCATATACATATTGTTTCCTTTCTGACGTTTCATACTCCGAAGAGTGTCAGATGAAACAAAGCTTTTGAGTGTGTTTTAGCGCAATGTCGCAAATATTCAAGGCGATTTTCAAATTTCTATTTCTGGCAGTATGGGCTTTACGCGATACTACTTAACGACTACACATACTGACTTTTAAAAGCAACATTACGTAATGAATCGAAAGCCATAAACGAGTAAAACCACACCAATGTTAACTGGAATATGGGATGTACAATGACAAAAACGTAACATGATTGATTGTTTAAAAGAGACCCATTTGGGAAGGAATACAGTTGCCTTGTTTTGTAACATGTTAAATAACATGATTACCTCTCCTAGCTTAATTTCGGGAAATATACATTATGGATACAGCTGGCTGACCACTCAACATCATCCAATAAGAGAGACTTTTTAAATTGCTTTGAAAATTTGCGACGTTGTGCTAATTTAGCAAAATTAGCAGCAGATCGGCCTTGTTTCATACAAGAATTTCTCATGTGTTCCAGGGGAAATTATGTATTGGGAATTAGGGATACAAAACAATTTTGGACTTCCTAGGGGTACTCGTTGATGTTGGGCCATATGGAATCGACGCATTTTTAGTGCCAGACTAAAGTTGTTACTAAAGCTTCCAAACTGATTCTTTTTGCTGGCATTTATACTTGAGAAGGGAACACTCTAGACGAAAAATCCATCGATTTTGACCTCATAATTTCATGCAATCAACCAAAAAATTAACTCTAAGTCACAAGATAAGCATGTTTTATTGTTATGCTGACGTGGCAATATGCTGACGACAGTTCAGCAATTATTTGAACTTGTAACTGGCAACTGTGACATTGTAATAAAGTCTTTACGTGATGCACCATTATTATGAAATATACTTATACTTTAATATAATAATACCCTGCAAAATTATTGGACAGATGCCATCATAGATGGGTTACAAGATTACCCAAGCTCTAAGTTCGATCCATTTTATCACTCACCAGTGCTTCTCCCTGTCCAACTCTCGACTTCCATGGCTACGATGTTTGGATTGCTAATGCCCAAACTTTGCCATTTTGGACAGTTGGTCAAATGGCGTTCCAAAAGTACCGTGGTCGATTAGGTGTCAAACAACTTACAACCAAAATATCACTCATTTTAGCAAATACAAGAAAAGGTAAAAACTCTGCAAATAACACCGTTTCATTTCACTTTCTGTGTAAACGACAAGAAAGCCATTTATTTCCATGTCAACTTCTTTCTGCTAAAACTTTTTACTAAAGCAAAAGTTAATAGTGCAATGATCTGGAAAAATTGTGAAGTCAACGGAAATCGAGAAAAGGAACACGCGCCCAGCGTGGGGCTCGAACCCACGACCCTGAGATTAAGAGTCTCATGCTCTACCGACTGAGCTAGCCGGGCTGTAATTTTTGGTGGCAAAAATTTGTTTAGATCCTGGAATTAAAGGCAGATTTTTCGCACTTAGATTTCTGAAGGTATAAGCTTAACTCTTAGCCATCTAGAAAATACCGAAGTTTTTACAAACATAGCTTTTTAACGTCGAGCCTTACATATTCGTTATGAAGAAATGATGGGACTCGCGATTCAACTTATTGTCTATTGGCACGCGGTGCCGAACTGTACTACATTGCACTTCTATTGGGAAGCGTTTTGTCCATATCCTCGAAGAGGGTCATTTGAGAACAAGTTTAACCCCTTTTTTCCTTTTGGCGATGTGATCCATCATTATATTTTGCTTTGCAATTAACAGCATCGACCTTAGGTAATATTTATCAACATAAACTAGAATGAAAACTAAAAGTGGATGCGATGAAGAGAGTTTTTGTCTGTGGATTCAACGGTTTTAATCAAATCTCGAACTTGAGAGATGGAAAAATCCAGTCGTGCTCGGATGCATGGACAGAAGAAAGAAATCAGCAGTTGTTGGCCAAAGTCGAGTGCATAGATCCTGACTACGCTCATAAAGCGAAAGCCAATTCGACAATTGCAAATCGGGCACCTAACGATGACATTGATGTGCGTACTTGTAATGCCAAGGAAACCTGCAATCCCTCATCTTCATTTCAGAAGTGTGCAAGTGTTGCATCTCCGGTGCCTGTTGAAATTCAGCTTGTCAGCGATGAAGACATGCTGCTTGCCACATGGTCGACACTGTTTTGTTTAAAAAGTGATCTGTCGTTACAATCCGTTGCCGGGTTTGGTATTAAATTGCCACAGAAGATTGCTGGATTGTGTCAGAATAGTGCATCAGCACAATGTGAACTGACGGATAGGGTTCCAAAGGGTGATACAATCCTAGAAAAAGTCAGAGAATATTTATCTAAACTTATTTTCGTTGCCTTTGGCGAAGATAGCTTCATTATCAAGGAGAAGGGTGGGACTGGGTATTATTTTATTTCTGAGGCAGAAAACTCATTGCAGTGCAAGACGATTGAGTGTGTGCAGGATCTTAAATTTTCGATAGGTTCTATGCACATCAGTGCACTTGGAGAGGATGGTAAACTTCATGAAGTTGAATTTACTAAAGACAGCAGGTTGGTTTTAGTGTCAAGGCACAATACACATGCTCACAGATAGACACCAATGCATTGTCGTCGCTATATTTTTTTTTCTTTTTTGGCCTTCTTGTCAAAATAAATAAATCTTTATTTATGCATTGCACATTTGTTAAAAACAGGCTCTTTGCATTAAAATGTTATGAAAGCATTACTGTAGGGTTATGTATTGATGTCATGACGGAGGAATACAAGAAAATCACTAGCGTTTTTAGTGTTTTACAAGTTTCATTTAATAATCAGACGATCATAATGTTGCATAAAGTTGCACAAAAACGGAAGATCAAGGGATGACAAGACAAACCACTAGATGGCGTAATATTACAAAAGACTAAAATATGGACCAGCTCAAAAATGAGATTACACAACTAACACAGAAAAAGTCTTCATCTTTACAATTACAATAATCTTTTGATTGATTATGATGTCCAAATGTTAACTTTTATGTTGCTTTTCTTGTCCCTTAGTAGTACAACTTCCCTTTTTGTATTTCTGTGTCTATTCAGTGAAATTATTGAGTTGTTGAAACAATAAAGATTCCTCTTGTGTTACTCTTTGGAAAGCCATTTTGATTTATTATGTTACAAGCCTGAGAGTGGAATAAGTAATGACTGTTTTCTTATTCTGTTGCTTGTAGACCCACTGATAATGGAATTAACACCACATTTTGCCAAATAAGCAATGTCAGCATTAATTTTAGGATCAAAGACGTCAGCTGTGGAAAGGAGCATGTTCTAATTTTATCAGAAGGTGGCCTTGTTTTAAGCTATGGATATGGAAGCAGAGGACAGCTAGGACACAGTTCAACAGATCCACTCATATCTCCTGATGTTATTGAATGCTTAGAACCCATTAAAGTTATAAGTATCAGTGCTGGAGGCTGGCATTCATTGGCATTAGCAGGTCCGCTTCTTAACATATAAAATAGTGGTTATGGTACTTAGTTACTGTGATCTACCATGCCTGATATGACATCAGGAAAACATTTTATGTTCAATATTAACTTGTATTCAGTTTAGTTGTAGTAGCTACCTTGAAAGGTTTTCTGCCTCAAAACTTTAAAAAGTTTGATGATGGAGGTCAGTGATGTAGTTTATATTAAACTGCTTAGTATTTGAAGAAAGTAAATGATAATACCACTTACTGTTCACTGTCTGCAGAATTCAAAGTGCTCTTGTTTAATACCAGAAGTCTTTTCATTACATTTTGTAGTAATGATTGCAGCCACAATCACTACAGTGGTAATTCTGTTGGATACCTTGTTACATATATATTAAAGTGAAGGGAAGACAAATCTTTGGGGGATTTTCCTGTAAGAAATTCTATGTTTTTGGAGTGCCATGCCATGCACAGTGAATTGTGTACCCAAAACCATCTCAGTCACTCACCCACTGTAGAATCTCCACCATACTACACCCAGCAACCAATGCCAGAGTTTTTTCCGTTCTCTTGTTGTGACTCCATTAACCTTTCCCTCCATCACAAGCTCCTGCAATCCTCCTTTTCTCACCACCTTTTTATTTCCACTATATCCAGTGATGGCTCATTTGAGATTTTTTTCATCCAGGATATTTGCATCATTCTCTAATAGCAACACATTTTATACAGTTTCCAATTTCTGCTGATTATTAGACCTGATGGTTCATCTCTCACATTCATAGAGCAGGGTTGACCATATTTAGCATTTCAATAATCTCATTCTTGACATGATATTGAGATTCATGTCTGCCAGGGTGTCGTTTTTTTGGCTAAGTCCTTTTGAGCTAGGGTTATTGTTCTTCAGATTTTTCTGTCAAATTAGCAGTCTGATGTTACTAAGCTTCTAAAATAGTCAAAGTGACAGGTCTGCTCCAACTTTATTGCATTTAGGTAAATTTCACTATGAGGGGTTTCAGACCTTTTACCCATAACCTTAATTTTTTTCTTGTTGATTTTCAGACCCCTTTATTTGCTTTCATTCTAGAGTAAGTTACAAGCTATTGAAGATATTGCACATTATCAGTTATTAGCAGTGTATCATTGGCATCTTTGATGTTGTTTATTAATTTGCCATTGATCTTGAAGATTGCTTTTCACTATTTAGCATATGATATTTTCTGCATGGAGTGGAGAAAGAACTGATGATAGAACACAGCTTTGCCAGAGTTCTTGATTAATCTGAGCTCATTCACTAAGATTTCCATGTTTTTGAGATAGCAGTCATTTGTCAAAATTGTTCAAAATGTTTGTTCACCTCAACTGCATAATGCTTTCGAATGTCTACAGCCTGGTTCAAAACTGTCAGATCCAAATTTGGTCTGATTTTTTGAAGGTGCTGATGTTAGTTTAGAAATCTGATTGATGTTTATATCTATTGGTGTACCTCTCAATTTGATCACCATTATTTGGTCTGAACTTGTCCATTAACCTATGATGGATTTAACAAGTTCTTTCTTCATGATTACTCCAACGCCATTTGTTTTTGAAGTTGACAAGCTAGAAAAAGTGTTCTTACATTCCATGTGGCAATCCTGATGGCCTTCTTTCTCATGTATTTCTCAACAGTAGTGTGATAGTGGTCCAAATGTCCTTGCTTCTCAGTACCAGACAAGCATCCACTGGAAGATTGCATAGCAGCTGCATTCACATTGTTTGGGTTTTTCTGTTTTGGTTATAGTTTTATGATTGTTCTAGAAAAAAAGGGTTTCTGAAATAGTTTTTCTTTGCTTCCTTCAGTAGCAGTAGTCTCCATATGACCTTTTGATCTCAACCATTGTCACACTGATTATCTCTGCCTGGAATCATTAGAGAAGAAGCCATGTAAACACTTTCAACTTGACTCCTCTCCGTCTACCACCTGCAATACGATAGTTTCACCATAACCCTGGCATGGGGGGCTACTAGGGTACTATCCTTGCCCAGGATGCAGTTTAAGGTTTTACCCAGGACCCAAGAAATACTATACTTGAATTAATCTGCCATGGTATTCCTATTTGCCAATATTTAACCCATTGTATTCACAGTCAGTTCTTTTTCTCTCTTTTTCTCATAGACACCGGCGACATTTATTCTTGGGGATGGAATGAGAGTGGTCAGTTGGGGATAGCATTGTCTCCCCAGCTGATGCAGATGTCAAGTCCCCAAAAGCAAGATTGTGAGAATGATATCCAACTTCCAGTTTGTCAGACAAACCCCTGTTTGGTGGAGTTTCCTTTTGATGCAACCTTGGTAGCATTAAGCTGTGGATCAAGGCACTCAGCTGCTGTAAGTGATGTGGGCCATTTGTGGACCTGGGGCTGGAACACATATGGACAATTAGGCCATAATGACTGTAATAATAGAAACTATCCAATAAAATGTGATTATTTTAGTGATAGAAATTTAAAGGTAAAGTCGGTGTTTTGTAAAGCATGGACAACTATTGTTTATTGTCGAGGTTGAGTGAATTTAGCAATCTACTAGTTAATCTACTTTATCTTTTTAAATGTCATTCATTGTGTAAAGAAATGTACAATTTATGCTACCACTAAACATTAGTCTAATGAGTAGGCCTCCACATCAATGAAGATCAAAACAAATTGTGTTATAGAAAATTGTCCCAAATATTTCATGCTTGGCCTCATAGCAAGTAAACTCTGGACATGATCAAGTATAGTCACATCTTACACATGGAACATTAATGGAAAGAAATTGAGTAATTTCGTTAAATGTTTATGTGCATGGTGTATGCTGATGTAGCATTGATTATTATTAACTGTCAATGTAGTGGCGAAGTGTCATTTTAAAATGAGGCTTGCCTTTGTGTCTTAATTTTTCTAGTATCTTGCACATCTCAAATGCAACCTTCACCAAGTACTTTTTCGTTTTTACCTTAATTTATTAATTTATTGATTTGCCAGTTTCTTTTGCTTTCACACAAGGTTTGGAAAAAATATATTGGAAATGACTTATTTGGTTTGTTATTAGTAAACTTCCTACCTTATATTTTTTCAATTTAGACTGATATATATTTTCTTTGTGTCTGTACCACCAGCAGCATACATAACAACACATTTAGTCCATTTTTCTATGCAATATGTCCTGATGACTAACATCAAGTCATTGTATCCTGAGTTTCTTGCCTTCTCTCTTTTGCATCACTTCCATGTCTCTCTCGATCGTGCATTGCTATAAAATATTTCAAGTTTAAAAATCCTGCATAATACTTGGGCAAGCACCCTCTTTAATTCTTTTTGCAAGCCTGGTAGAGTCTGTTTTTAATTCCTTGTGGCAAAAACCTGCTAGTTAACAAAGGCAGCAACTCCCTGAGCTTACTAGTGAGCTTTCTAATGTTCAAGTGACAAACCAAAGCCAAGTTACTAGCATTGATTTTATAATACTAGCATCATGATAAATATCAAAGGGCTTTTTATTGCTAAATTAACGTTTGACTGATTCCCGGTTCGAAAACCGAACACTGCTCACAAATAACGTGTCCAGTTCATCCCTGTTGGGCTCTGGTGATCCAACAGTTTCTTTTCATCTACAAACGTAAGCACTTCTTCATTTGTTTCCCTGTTTACCCAAAGTATTTTTTCCAACTTTCTCTAGACCCACATTTCAAACACTTCTATCCTTCGAATAAAATCTGCTTTTAATGACAACGTCTGTTATCCATACCAAACGACACTCCAAACAACTGTTTTGATAATCTATTTTTTACGTTCTCGTTCACACCACTGGTGAGCAGTTCTTTCCGTTTGCTGAAAGCTGTTTTCACGATCACCATTATTAATCTTTTTTCTATACTGCAACTGCCATTATGAGTTATCAACGATCTCAAGTAACTGAGTTTTAGCACCTCGTCAATTTTTTCTTCGTTTAATATAACATTGAGACTGCCGCCGCCATGCCTAGATATTCTCATAACTTCAGTCTTCTTTACATTCATCTTTATACTATATTCATGTGATACATCATTTAGATTATCCATTGTTTCTGCACTTCTTCTAGGAGATATAAAAGTATATATTTTTAAAAAAATCCTTATTGTTTTTACTTAGAAAAGGTGATCAAAGTGGTGTATTTTTCACGGTGGGTGCATCCACATTTACGCTATAGAAATTCAGCATCTGAGATACATGAATCTAACATGCTATGAAGCCAAAATTTCTAGGAAATTTGTATTAAGTCCTCAAGCAAATATTGCAGTTCTAAAACTTGTGCCTTTGACCTATTCTTACTTCTAAATAAGGCAATCAATTTTTTATGCCAGCATATTCCAACTTCATAATCTACATCTCTTAGTTCTCACTTTTCTGTATCCTCTTAAGGAAACATCAGATGGAGAAGTTTACTGATGGCTTAATTGATTGAGTGTTGAATCGTTAGATACAAACCAATTGAAATTGCACATCTGGAGCTTCTGTGATAAATTCTCAATAATTATCTCAACAAATGATTACAATACATTCAATAGTCATAGAGTATTGCAAGTTGATTGCCCACCTTTAACTTTATTCAATATTCAATTAATATACTTATAGTGTGACGGGAAAGTTTCCGGCATTAAGGACGTAATTAGTGATTATTTTAGTCAAATAAATTAGATGCATTTTACTAACGATAGGACTGTAATAAAGTACATTATGAAAATTATACAAAAATGAATTTTTACTCAAACTTTTCTTTAAATGATTTGTTTGAGCAGGCTTTTCCAGTTCAGATGGACGATTGTTTAACATTTTGTAAATTAATAACAATTGAAAGCCGTGGGAACTATTTTCGTTAAAAATAGTGGGACAAGAACCCCTTTCCAAGGGAGTTTTCTTGAAAATGTAATGTAAGAAAAGCAAATCTGACAATAGTTGCAAATTATGCCAATTCCTGCCATACATTTCTAGCGGCCTCTACACCTTTAACATAAATTGTCGACAATTGTTTTATTCAATTTCACCAATGGACAACGAAATTAGTGATCACATATGAAAATGGGTCAAACATCTCCATCGTAAATTACAAAACAGTATTTTGGCCTCAGACATAATTTTAGCTTCAAAATCATTACTTCTTGTCAAGGGACTGCTTGAAATGTCCTTTAAGACGTTATATACATTTTCGTCTCATTCTTATTTTTTCTAATAAATTTCTGTTGGCCAAATCAAGTTACAGACTAACAATGTTTAAATCATCAGAAGATCTTCGAGTTTTGTCTCGAGTTTTACTGTTGAACAGGCGAAATGTTTTAATCTAATTATTAATTTTAATTGACGTATCATCCTTGGCTAGTTTCGATACATGCTTCTTATAAAAAGGTTGCCATGTTTCTACACTTTCCTCTCTGACGATTCACACGCTGAAGAGTGTCACACGAAAAAAGCATTTAAGTATGTTTTAGCTCAATGTCGCAAATTTTAAAGTTTCATTTCAAAAAGATAATCATTTCCTTTTTAAAAACACATTATAGTTGTAATAGATTATGGACTAGAATAGAATGAAATAGATTAAAACACATTATTATGCATGCAATGTCACTAATTATACAGACTGGAATTGAAAATTTCCTCTGGATACAATTTGCTTTTTGTAAACTAAGGCAATAATTAAACTTAAAATCATCCCTGCCGATAACAAAATACTTTAAGCACAGTTCTCAAAGTCTCTAAGAGTCTTTAGAAAATACTGAGATTTGTGAAGGATTCTAAGACATACAGATAACAAAGAACCAAAACTACACTCTCTATAGTCTTTCTTCTACTTTTAAAAAGCTGCGTGGCAATGAAAAATTGTTATTTGGACCAATACTTAGATTATCTGATCAAGATAATTATTTGGCATTATGTGGCGACAGAGTGTAGCTATTAAATTGCTCTGCACTTTCTGTGGGGTTTCCAGGGGTGCATTGAAACCTCAAATATTAGAAGTACACTAGTAAAGTTAACTCTCTCCAATTCCAACTTTTGTAATTCGATCTCTTTAATTTGATCAAACGCGTTTTCACCATGTAAATTTATTAAGAAACTTTTGTTAGAATTATATTTTACTCTCAGTAATTCGAACCTCTCTATTTCGGAAACCTCTATAATTTGAAGAGATTGCTAAGTAATCCAATCTTTCTATTTTTTCACATGTGAACAGGCCTTTAAAATATCGAGTATAGAGGATTCAAATTTTGAACGATATATTCTTGTTTTTGTTGTGTGTACGGAGAGTTAGTGTTAAGCTTATGTCAATATTATGTTGATCTTCTTTCAACGCCAGTCCTCAAGGACGTATTGAACACTATCATTGTCCTTGAAAGCTGTACCCTGCTCTCAGAACTTGGAGCTGATTTGATACGCGCTTTGAGAGAAGTCAACCGTGTTGATGACAGGGACTGTTTGAGTAAATAGCAGTCTTTGATAAAAGACATCTCTCGCATAGTTTAAGAGTATACATTTTATTATTTCTTTAGTATAGTCGCAATAGATATGCCAGGTGAAAAACGCAATCTGCTAATAAAATGGCTACGAGGTTAACAGTTCTTCAAGCAGCCTCCTAAAAAAGCTATGTCGCGCTTGCAAAGCTAAAATTTGAACAAGCTTTTTGTGGTACAAAACTTGAAAATTTTAAAGCTAAAATTAGTACCAAAACATGCGATTCTGCCATTGCCAATATTTACTAGAAATTCGGAATGCACAAAAATGCAGAAGGATAATTGTTACAACTAGACAGTCCTTCCATCTAAGTGTATTGGAGTCTGTCCACATTAAAACAAGAAAACAAGTACTCAGTAGATAGAAAGAGTTCGTTTTGTCACTTGGACTCTTCCAATCATCCTTCGTTTCTTCATCTACGCATTGTCTTTGTTTCTGACTTGCTTATGATTGGCTAGTTTGTACATGTCTCTTATAAACAGTTTGTTGTAATCTCTGAAGAGTATCAGGAAAAAAACCCTTTTAAGAATGTTTTAGCTCAATATCGCATATTTTCAAGGCGATTTTCAAGTTTTGTATTACAAAAAGATTCTCTAATAGTCCTGCCTCCTACGATTAAACAGGGCCAACATTAAGATCGTTAACTCGTCAGGGATTATGGCCACAAGTATACGTGTTTTGAGGGAAAATACTGTTATTCCCTTAAGCCTATCAGTTCACATTAAATATAAATACTACATCAGACATTTAGATAACAAAACCTCGACAACTTTCACACGACCTCATCACGATTGTTACCAGTCATTATCTTAATTTCATGAGAAAACTACGTATTACTTGATGATATGGTTAAAATGTTTGTTGTTATTTCATCTTGAGTATTTTGAGATAACAGACATTCATGTCACTTACTTCCTGTCCGGTTTGGGGATTTCGAGAACCACAAAAGTGTCTGATTTTTATCGTATCATCAGTGAGTATAAAGTTAACTCAACTTGTGAAATATAAAAAACTAAGTTTACGTTCACACTACTTTGTTAGAAGTCTAACTTATCTAAATTTCATGAAAAATCTTCTGCTGGTTCAATGCTTGCGTCCTTTTCTGAGTTCTAATCTATTTTCGTCATGGCGCAGAGAACTTGTGTGAGTAATCAATTTAGGCTTATTCTTAATTAGCGAACGACAAAAATAGAGGAACCAGGTTTAAGTAAGCTACATCCCTAGACGCACCCAATTTACATGCTTCATATTTTGTTAAATATTGTCCACTAAAACAAATATTTAACGTAACCTGAATTAAAAGAGGTCCTGGATAGTTAAGCACACTACCATAGTTATAAATATTGAGAATGAAGTCAGATTTGAACTAGAGTACACAAGAAATTGTAGTGCCACTGTTCAAATGGAAGCAGGTAACATCTTCTTGTGCCATCACACCTTTGACGCATAGTTAAAAAACAACCCCACTTGTCAAAAATTTCAGTAACCCCGTTCAGAGAAACTCTTTAATATAGATTTAGATGGTAAATGTGTCAAAATTGCTTTGATGGAATGTCCTCAACCTTCGCCAGCTTCCCTAGTATCTTCTTTCACTGTTCTGCCTCCGTTGACTTCCCCCGAGGGGATTTACCGTACTTTTACGTCCAGGACGTCGAGTGGTCTCCAAACTTTTGCTCATTTTCATGGCATAGGTACTTCTTATTGTATGCATGGGCAAATGTATGACTTTTTTAACCCGTTTACTTGATAGGAGCATGATATCAAGTCGCGTGGACAAGACAATAGCCGTGACATCACATGACTTTTACTGTGCACTTGCATTTACCGTTCGCTCCACGTATTTTGCTCTCTAGGGTGATGCATCTGTAGAGACATTCCGATACTTCTTATTTTATCAACTCCCAATCCTCCCTCGTCGTCTTAATCTACTTAATATGCCATTCTTTCCCTGGAGTATGGAATAAATGCTTTGTCATATCCGTAAGCACGCACTAAGTTACATCCTTGTCATTGACTGCACATAAAAAGGGAAAATCATGATTTAAACTCCAGCCAGCAGAGTTTGATCGATATTAACTAAAACCCATGACACTGCATGTCAATGACAGGCACCCTGATTGCGACAGGAATGTAAACATTAAATATACTTGGATATGGAATAGATATGGAGTGAAGTGTGAACTTTGATGAATAGGACAGAGAGTGTAATAGAGAGTGTAATCAATGTTACTGGATACTCCCTCTTTCCAGTACGTAAAATTTCATGTAAGGGTGAGAGGTCGAATTTAACTTCTTACCTGCAAGTTTGCAGAGTAATCCAACTGAATCGTTGAGAAGAATCCTACATAAACACCATTCCATTGACTCTAAACCTAATTTCAAGCTATTAAAGACTGTCTTTACATAAAAGCTTTAGAGTTCTTCGTTTCTATTGGTCGTTGGAATACAGCAGTGTTTACATTAAACTCTTTAAATAAGGCATTTCATTGTATGCTGGGTTTGATATTGGTGCATTAGTTTATTAAGACAAAGTGTTTAAGTTTGAGATTAAGAGCTGAACATTGTTGTATTGAGCAGGGGCTATCAAAAGGAAAAAAGATTAATAATGACAGCAGAGTAATATGAGAAGTAATGAAGGGATCCAATCGGTGATGATATGAAAGGTGAGAAGGAGCCCTATAGACTCTAACAATCATCATTTTTATTTGTATAGGCGTGTGAGGATATTTGCAAGCGCTAAAGACAAATGAAGATAATGTAAATTAGTACTCTATTTGGTGACAACAAGTTGATGATTTTGCTAACGAATTCATGATCATTCTTCTAGTATGGAAAGACTTATAGATGTGGGAACTTATGCTTTTCTCAAGTTGTCCACTCAAAATTGTCTGAATTTAGTGTTGTATGACTTTATCACAAGAAATAAACCACACTCATAAGGATTATGTCTATAGAGATGTCTCTGTGGATCTACATTACAATACAAACGTGTATTACATCACTTATTCCCAGCATTATGATTATAAACGTCTGTTACATCATTTACTCCCTACATTATGATTACAAACGTCTATTACATTACTTATTCCCTGCATTATGATTACATTTTCGTCTGAGAAACATTGTTCTTTCATTATATTTCTGTTTGATCACGTATCATTAGATTTATTTCTGATTCTTTGAGAAATTCAGGCTTGCTAGCGCATTTCAAAGCATTTTTCTAAACATACCTCAACGAGGATGTGGGACTGAATTAAATTTGGCAGTCAAACAAGAGACTTTCCTTTTCTGTATTAACATCAGGAA
This sequence comes from Chironex yamaguchii, assembly GCA_024741275.1. Classification (NCBI taxonomy): domain Eukaryota; kingdom Metazoa; phylum Cnidaria; class Cubozoa; order Chirodropida; family Chirodropidae; genus Chironex; species Chironex yamaguchii. The sequence continues at coordinate 21,875 of JANTCA010019627.1, forward strand.
ACATATCGATCTGTCCTTCACAGTGAACTAATTTATTGCGTGAGTCAAGTGGATGGGCAGTTTATATTCATGTTGATATAAAGGACATTAATATGATTAAACTACATAACACTAGAGTGATGGTGTAATCACGTGACATGTGGCCAAATTCAAAATGCAAAATGGCCACCATTGCATTAAAGAAAACCTTTAAAATTGAAACTAGAAGTCTGGCTTTTCTTAAGTTGTGCATCGACAAGTTGACTAATGACTAGACAAGAAAGTTTTTTGTTCAAACATATTTTCTCAATGTTGTACATTGTCCAATAATACGAATAATGGAGGAATGTTAAAACCAGATTTGTAAGTCTTTTATTGGTATAGAACTTTATACCTTGATTAAGAAAAACGTTTCTTACTTCAGGTATTTTTTGCTTTTCCTAAGCCAACAGTAGTTTCGCTTCTCTGCCATAAGTCAGTTTTCAATCCTGACTTTATCTACTACGTATTGATGGACATTACAATTTCCTGACGATCTTATGTTGTCAGTGTGGTGCAAATAATTTGTAGATGACGTCATTGCTTAAAACAATTGTAGAATTTACTGTCGAGTCATTAACTGTCAGTCGTGGTTTCTGCTGGAATATTGAGATGGACAAATGCTTAATCATCCTTGTTACTGCCTTTCAATTTAAATTTCTTAAACTTGACGTGCGATACTTGCGTCAACTTACCTTACTAGTCCACCCAGCTCATAAAAGAAAGTCTTAAATTAAATATCAAATCCAAGCACCATTCTTAAAAACCCAGATTAAATAGTTGTTAATTTAGAATCTGAGGTCACAACGTTTTAAGCTTAATATCGAGTAAAGTGCTATAAAACTACAAAGTATCCAGGGGGGAATGAGAAGGTTGGTAATAAAAAATCTTTCATTTGCAACAAGAGTAGACCTTGTTCTTCTACGCTCAAAACAGATAAAGACGCTAAATTGTTTTATACTCGATCCAGAGTTTTGAAAGTCGCGTAGACCTACATGCTAATCTGCAATTAAACGTTGTCAGAAATTCTAAACACTCTTTGGCAAACGTTCGACAATTGAAACCAAAATTCCGAATTTTATCCGAAACAAGAGTGAGTATTTCTCTACCGACTGTCTTAGTCATCATCTTCTAGATAAGATCCGGACAGAGATACAAGTTCTACATTTCTCCTGCATTGTCGCAAAAGTCAAGGAATCTGATTTGTAAACTTTACCATACAGAATGAGAGCAAAAGGCTTCGTAATCGTCTTTGAAAACACCTACGTCAGGACGATAGATTAATCTATACATAGCTAAAATAATTTCTTGCATGGATGGATGGATGGATAGACGGATGGATGGAATGTTTAGAAGGCCACAGACAGTAGGCAGGCAACGTGACAATAGCTTGTGCACATCTCACAGAAACACTTTGAATGTACTTTATTGACCAATCCATAGTATCATGGTATTATCATGGTGGATTTACCATTAAGCGTCTGTTGTAAGATGGTTAAGGTTCATCGTACTTAGTAAGAGTATGATATCGAAAGGGCGTCCCTAAATTTTTGGAAAAAAAAGTGTCCTGAAACAATCTGAAGTGGTTGGTCTAATTCCAGAGCTACTTCTAATTCCGTGTCTTGTTTTACTCCATTCGCGTATTTTCTTCGGTTCATTTTTGTCTTAAAATTTGTTGAGCAGTCTTTGTGCATCAATCGCTTTTAAAAACAGTTCTACTATGGACAGTTTTTCGATATTTCAAGCTTTGGATTCCTGAAATTTCAGAAATATTCCGTTGGATGTGCACATTGACTGACATGCTCAAAAATTTAATCGCATTGACGAAGTGCCTTAGAGCCATTATACAAGCAAAGTAGCTATAAAACTTCAAAGTGTGTCCTCTTTTGAGAAAAGGAAAGATAAATCCGTGAATTTTCGACTTGCAAGGCGCCTTAGCCATGCGATAGATAGAATTCTCTTTCAAATTAAGTGACAAATATAGCAATAAAGTTGGAACATGCGCGTTCGCAACCTTGTATCGTGTCTCTGCTGCCAAGTAAAATCACGGGTTAACTTCCATGAATCATTCGTGTAGGATTGCGTTTAAGTGTGTAATTAACATACTCTAGTGAGTTCAACTCACGTTAACGCTTTAATTTTCTATTTAACACTTTTTTTCATTATGAAGCTTGACATTTTTTTCTTTATGTACGATAATGATATCAAAAATATCAACACTAATTAACGATTAACAATTAACAGGTGCTATTACATACATGGTATTTATTCTATTTCAGTAGTACAATAGTTAAGAACAAGAAACACATGGAATAGTTCTCATTTTATCTCTCTTCTCCACCTCCTCTGTGATTCATCAAGGAAAGAAGAAA
>JANTCA010019638.1:0-24256 GCA_024741275.1 Chironex yamaguchii
TGTAGCAAAACTAGCCAATCATAAACAAGAAAGGAAAAAAAGAAAGAGAAAATGAAGAAACAAAACATTATTGGAAGTGTCCAAACCAAAAAATGAACTCATTCTGCCTACGAAGTACTGGTTTTTAATGTAGACAGACTCCAATACACTTAGATGAAAGGACGATCTAGCTGTGCCAATTATACGGAAATTAGCGTCCTTACGCATTTTGGTGCATTCTGAATTTTGTAGTAAATGTTGACCTATGGCAGAATCGCATGTTTTGGCAGTCATTTTCGCTTTGCAAGCGTGAGATGGCGGTTTTCTAGCAGTAATTGATACTTGGCGAACAGTGCCTGGAACATGTTTGATCCTGTCACCCAATCTTTGAGAAGTGCAACCTGCATACCGAGCTTCACATCGGCACACAAATTCATATGCTGCTAAGGTTTTTTGTGAATGGATGGCAAGATCTTCCTAGTCGTGAAAACAATTCTTGGATTGACAGCAGAGAAACACTTAACTACGGCTTGTTTCTTCATTTTCTTGTTCTTTGTTTCCTTTCTTGTCTAGGATTGGCTAGTTTTGCTACATTTTTCGTATAAATAGCTTGCATACATATATGCTTTCCTTTCTGACGTTTCATACTCTTAGGAGTGTCAGACGAAAAATATAGGACAGTATATATAGGACAGTAATGCACTATCCTTGTTATCTAGGGACAGGGAGCATATTACCTTGCTCCTGGAATACATTGATAGCCAGCACCCTAACATTAATTTCACTTCTGAAATTGAGTCGGAAAACTCCTTACCGTTTCTTGATGTCCTGGTTACCCATGAACGTATCAATTTTGCTACCAGTTTATACAGATACTGGCCTTTATATCTATTTTGTCCAGTCTGGCCCTCAATAATTACAAAAGAAATTTGATTAATGTCTTGGTACATCGAGCTTTCCACATTTGTTCTACGTATCAAACTTTCCACGAGGAGATTGTTCAAATTTAGAATATCTTATTGAAGAATAGTTTTCCTATAGGGTTGACTGACTTTGTAATTAAATCCTTTTTGGATTATAAGTTTGAACCTAAGCACCCTGCTATTCAAGAAACCACTATTAATTTGTATATCGTATCCAGGGAGGTATGGTTTACAAATTAAAACCAGAATATGCAGAGTCATTAAACAGTGCTATCAAGGCACTAAACGTAAAGCCATCTTTTTGTTCTTCCAAACAGATTCAGTCATTTTTTCCTCTTAAAGACCGCTTTCCAGCTCTCATGTGCTCCAAATTTCAGTGTTTAGACTGTCATGTCTTTTACTTTGGTAAAACATCGCGCAGCTTTATTATACGCTGCAGGGAGCATTTGGATGTTAATAAAGTGGGTCCAAAAATACAGACGAATCCCTCAGCCATCTTAGACCGCGTTAATGAAACAGGACATCTTGCATCACTGGAAGTTTTCTAGGTGCTGGACAGAGCTCCCAACGACTTTAACTTACTTATTTATGAAAGTTTACTTGTTTTACGCGACCACCCTTCTCTTAACTCCCAACTGTCCTCTATCTCTTTAGTTCTTTTTTGATCATATATCCTTGGGCCATTTTTTTTTGTTTTCTCTTTGTTGTTGGTTTTCTCTGTTTTGTTTGTTTGTTTTTTGTAACCTATATTCTTATAAATACTTTTGCAACTCATTGTAACTCCAGTTCTGATGATGAAGAATGGAATGTCTTTGAAACGTTAAGAAATGATAATGGCCCTTTCATTGGAGTGCTCTCCTCATCATATAAAATATATTTACCGTCACAGTATTTGTACTTCGTTTCCTAATTAAACTGCTTTTAAATATATATATATTATCATCTAGGATTAAATAACGTTTTCATTACAATATTGGGTATTGTTTACCGTGATGAATATCATCTAAAAGGAATGGTGGTGTGAGGAGGGGATAACAATCCAAATGTAATTAATTGAATTAGAAACTCCCACATCTACTTGACATGCGTAAATAGATTCAAGGTCTTGTATGTCTCTTGGAGAACGAATTGTTCCTACAAAATTGGCATATTTTTCAAAAACTGACTTAGGTCACATGCCATAGACGTAGTGAAATTTGTATACATTTTTTGAACTTTGCCTCTTATTACACCAGGTAAATAAGATTATCTGTCAAGGTGGTTAAAATTTGCCATGGTTCTCACCTCTAAAGATCGATTTGGATTCGTTTTAAAGAAACCTACGATGTTTGCTACGAGAGTCGCTTGTGAATACAAGTTTATTTAAAACTGAGTTTTGGTTACCACGAAAACGTGACGTATTGGCTTGACGACATAAGAAATCATAACAATAAGAAATCAGCCGATATTTTCAAATAGTCGGACGATACCTATACCGATTATTTGGGCCGAATATCGGTAGATAATCGGTACATCCCTACTCATATTACATCACTATCTCATAAAAAACAACGAGAATCTTAACGTCAGGCAAAAAACTAGATTGTATCAGACAAAACAAGAATCGTTCTTACAAGTGTGCTTTACATTTTAGGTGGGTACATATTGAGTATTGAAGTAAACAGTTTTAATTAAAGTTATCAAAATTATTATTACATTTGACAGAAAAATTACAACAGCTCACAAAGCAACACATCACAATACCCCCCACTTAAACTGTATTCACATGACATAAACCAACATAAATACAACACTCAACAAATGATGATTTAGCGAGATGTTTGGCAATAACAACCGCAATCATCTTTATTGAAGAACAATACTTTATTTGGTCAATGTTATCTTACAACGTCTAATGAACATAATGATGTCTAATATTATTACGTTTAGTTCTTGCATGATTAACTGATTTCTTTGAAATTGCTCTACAGCCAGCATTGTCCTCATAATGTTATCTTCTTCAAAACGACGGTAATGCTGCAAATTAATTTTATTTTAACTTTAATCAAGACGCTTGTTGGGGGCTCTTTCATAAAATCTTTCAAGGCCTCGTCGTTTCACCAAGTTTGCTCTACTGTGTGGCGTTTGATCCTACTGTTTTATCAGTCTTTTATCTTTATACTATTTTTGACTATCCTTATGCTTATGCAACATAGTTTCCGTAGTTGTAAAAATTGACCTTGATTTCGTCTAGCTCTTAAGAAATTGAAACCCACAAGTGCTCGTGTTATTTATAGTTCCAGGACATTGGCTTGCCCTTAATGGGCCTGTTCACACACAACACCATTTCAACAGCTGATTGGTAAGGTGTCTTAACTGCTCTTTTGTCGTTTTCAGCTTCCCTCTTTAATGTGACATTTGCATCCTTTGGGGTTGTGATTGTCTTTCCATTATCCATACCAATCGTCGCTATTATTTCTCACAAACTGTGCCTAATCCATTGTTAGTATATTTTTCTCATGATCATAACTTATGCATATACCACGATCTTTCTGAAACTTACTCATAAATTCAACGTGAAGCTCTGCATGTAAGTCGTACTTCTCGGGACTGGGTGACATGATCAAACAACATGTTCAAGCCAGTGTAAGGCAAGTATCAATTCCTCCTAGAGAACAGCCATCTCGCACTTGCAAAGCGAAAATAACTGCCAGAGAGTGCGATTCTGCCATAGGCCAACATTTACTCGAATAATTAGAATGAGTCCAGTTGTATAAGGACGAGACTTTTCAGATAATTGGCACAGCTAGATAGTCCTTTCATCTAAGTGTATAGGAGTCTGTCTACATTATAAAAAGTACTCTGTAGGCAGAAAGAGTTCATTTTTTTACTTGGACTGTTCCAATGATGTTTTGTTTCTTTATTTTCTCTTTGCATTTTGCTTTCTTGTTTATGATTGGCTAGCTTCGATAAATGTTTCATATAAAAAGGTTGCCATATATCTATACTTTCCTTTCTGATGATTCATACTCTGAAGAGTGTCAGACAAAAAAGCTTCTAAGTATGTTTCAGTGCAATGTCACAAATTTTCATTGCTAATTAATTTGCCATCAGCATTTTTTATAAGTCAAAATAACAGCCTGTATCCTACGACTTGCCGACCTTCAGGTACTTCAACCAATTGCCATGTAATAGTACCTAACAAAGAACTATATTTCTCATCTGTTGCTCTTTCCCACTTGTATGTTTCTGCAATTTGCGTGCTTGGATTATCTGGCCAAAATTTAAACGTTCCTTTGTGATCTCTTGTAGAAAATCCGTCAATTATCTCAGTTTGGGTAATTTCACTTGTACATACTGTGCCACTACCTTTTGCTTCTGTTGACATTCTTTTGATGAGAGTCTCAAAATGCTCTTCGTCACCAACATCAAAGGACGTTTCATAAACCACCACATTCCTACTCAAACAAACACTTCTATTTTCAGGATAGTAGAAATGGTAAGCCTTGGATTTCATTGAAAAATGACATGAAACATATCCCCAAAAGTGACACTTTGCCTTAAATCCCATTTTTAAAGATTATGCTTTGACACACGCTATTGAGTGTTGTTACTTTGTACCTTTAAGAGGGTCTTTCTTTGTACTGCAACTGTAATACTCCATTTGTACGCGTACACTGCTATTTATGCTGCCTCTTCCCATGACTTCTCAGACAACGTGGCTTGTGTTAGAGCAAGTTGACTCTAACAACGTTCAGTTTAGCCACTTTGGAACATCGTTCTGCTCTGGTGTCTTTGGTCTTGTGAATTCATGTGTTATTCCTGTTTCTGGACAATAATTCTGGAACTCTTTGAAAACACATTTCCCTCTATTATCAGATTTAAATGTTGCCAGACGTACTGTATGTTCACACGTAAAACATCTGACTTATTACAAATGAAAAAGACATCTATACGATTTGAGTATTCATCAGTAAAATTGACAAAATACCTTTTGCCACTAAGATTCTCTCCATTGGGCCACAGTGTACACTATTTGTGATACTTCACTTGTACGTGGTTTTTTACGCTTAAAGTTCATTCTTCAACATAGTCTTCACAGAATGAGCCATGACACACTTACCTTTGACGCCAGATTACTTTGAAACAGTTTTTTCAACTGCTTGAAGTTAGTGTGCACAATTCATTTATGTAAGAGGTCAATCTTCTCTATATCTCTAGCTGCTGCAACGCTTGATTCTGTATTCCACCTTGTGTATTTGAAACATAAAGCTTTCCTTTGGAGTGACCATACGGCAGCTAACTTTCTTTCTTTGGAGTTAATGTCTACCTCATGTCTCATCCTTGCTTTGCTTCTCATTTCCTCATACTTCTTCAAAAACTTGAGATTGCATCAAATCCGTGTTAAACTTTCAAATGAACTTGGTAATCCAGATAATAAAATCTCTATCACATCTTGTTCTTCAATTTTAACATCAACTAAAGCAAGTCGATCCACAATTTCCTTGATGCAATTAATGTGTTCAAGAACCTTATAAATCATTTCTGCTCTTTATAATTAGTGTCGTAGCCGTTGCCTGTACTATAAAGTATTTGACTCATAGTGACTTAGATTACTCTCCTTGCAATATTTTGCATACCTACTGAGAAAATGTCGGGAATCCACAAAAAAATCAACGAAAATGCCTTAACAGCCATAAGTTGCGCAGGCTAATGTCTTATTTCTGTATCTTTCTGATGAAGTACTTGTTCCTTGTGCAAGTTCCCATAGGTCATTGCCCTTAAGCATCTGCTCCCTCTTAAACTTCCAAACTCAATAGTTGATCTCATTCAGTTTATCAATCGTTAATATAGACAATTCATGAATCTATTTCATTTTTCTTTATATTTTGAAGTAGCAAAATAACACGAACCTCTTTACTGGTTTACTTGAACCATGCTGGGCCCATAACGTGTGATTTTGTGGATCTTGAAGTAACAAAGGAGTTAAAAGTTATTACATCTTGAGGATTGAAGTAAACAGGTTTTAGGTCAATGAATGTCATCAAAATCATGTTCCACGGTGAGAACATTATAAAAATTCACAGTACAACTTTTTCACAACAATTTGAAGTTTCTAGCCACACCAGCTAGAACTTTGATAGTTTACAATCGCGCAACCGAAAAATCGCGAAAATTATCGTATAATAATATGCATGCAGACCATATTTTCCCTATCACCTGTGATCAATATAAGTATGTGTATTAACTTGTCTTATCTTTTGTTTTAGCTGTGTTCTTGTGTACGCGATCCAGTGCTTTTATGTTTGTTTCGCCTCGATTTCTTATTTGTGTCTACTCTGACACTATGTTGACCCCTACTGTCATATATTTCATACTTCCCAGACAAATGGCATGATTTCTATGATGAAATGACTATCTATCTTATGTAGAAACCTAGAAATATTATCAATAATTGAAGAATGTCATTAAGAAAACTTGGAAATTCAATATTAGCTGCAACTCTTTTCGTACTAATAAAACAATGTTGATAAAAGCTGCAAGCTTTGGGAAGCACAAATTACTCGAAAGCCTAAGATAAGGAATAGCTTTATTTTAAGTTTGTTATTTGACACCTTGTATATATGTTTTTTGCGTCCTCATGTGTGATGGAAAACAGCTTTTCAAAATGAAAAAATAGCTCATCAAGAGAATGGAGTTTGGAATGTGTTCAAAACCGAAGACCCATGTCTGTTGCAAATTTGCGACCTACTTAGAAACAAGCAAATTGGAGATACAGTGACGATAATTTACTGTGGTAACTGGCATGGGTGCGCCTTGATGAACACGAGAATAATCTTAAACCCCTTGTTCCAAAGATTTCAATATGTCATTTGGAAGCACTAGATCTATTTGCGTTTAAAACATTTCGATTTTATCTCATACGCTTGCTGCATGTCCTTAAATCAGAAAGGATGATTATACCATACCAATGAATGTGCTTGAGAGGAAAAGGAAACAACAGTAAAATCTAGGAGGGATCAACAAATGTTTACTTGACAAGATGGTTTACAAAAGGAAAGGAAAATCGAGTTTCCTGTTTTAGTTTGATAGACACTTTTTCTTTGACAGCATTACAGAGCTACAGCCAAAAACCCACAGAGCTCTTATGGGCACGAAAAATCCATTTCTGGGTCTATCATATTATAGAGCATATACAGCTTGTTTACTTTGTTTAGTTTGTGTTGCATTAAAATACCAAAATTGTTACCATGCGATCAAAAATGTTTCTAGATCATAGTATCTGCTGGGAATTTTTTTTTTTTTGCTATCACGCATACACGTATACGTAGCATCTCTTAATAATAAAAGATCCTTTCAAGAATGCCTGAATACAGGCGGTGATCTAGATCACCCTCAAATTTTAATTACTATGTGGAAGACATCTTGGACATTACTTGAAAATTTCATTAAGATCAGTTAATAGCTTTAACAGTTATGTTGCTAACATGCAGATAGGCATACCGAGAGACAGACAGATAAATGAACAAGGAAATAGACGACGACAAAGACATAACCTCCCTGTCGGAGCTAAAAATCATTTGACATCAAGTTGAAGTGTCTACAAATATCACTGGTTTTACGTATGACAAGTTACATATTATTGCTAAGGTGTATAACTTAGGGAGGATACAGCAATTCGTATCTTTGGAAATGTGCAACATAAAAGGAATAATAACCTCGTACCTCCTTAGTTAATAAGGAATTCCGGTGAATCATTAAAGAAGAAGACCAACTAATGAATCATTAATAACGAAAGAGGATTCTTCTCAAGTTTAAGATATACAAATTACTGTCACTACGGAGATCACTTTGATTGCTGCTTACATGACTGTTTTACCTGCTAAGCAACCAGCAGCAGTTACTTTCTGTAGGCATTGTTGGTACGACATTACTATTCTTATCAAATAAATTAGATTATTTGCAATGTTTGTTTTCATGTTTGCCAATTGAACAGCGCCTAGCCTTCAAATGTATAAGTCAAAAGAGGGCATTAACAGGGATTTGTCCAGCGTTTAATAATAAACAATAGAAGGAGGTCGCTAAGTTTAATGGCCTAAATTGCTTACTTTTAGAGATGATGGAGATGATGTTGGGACAAGACTTTAATTTTGACAAGACAAAGCAAACAAAAACTTTGCGCTGATTTGATTTAGGTTAGTTTCTCTTTCGCAGTGTCACGTTTAGTCTAAATTCAGATTAACTATATAATGCATATAATACAAATTGACCTTAATATGCTCGCATATCACTAGGTCTCGTTTGTCACCATTAGGATGCCGTACTATCTATGTCGGAATCCAGTTTCATGTACTCACGAAATGAATCAAGGGTCATCCTCATGTTACTTCTTACATGTAAATCATGTAAGTTTATTAAGTAACAATTTAAAGATATCGAGTCTTTCCTGTGAATCATACTATTAATTATACCGAAGGGTATCTCATATTAATAAAAAAGTACCTGATGTCAATAATGAAATGAAGAAAATTGAGTAGGAAAAAGACTGGTAACCACGAACCACGCTAAATCTCTGGAAAAAAGCTCTCAAAAAAGACAGTCTTTAAAAAACAGAGGGCTGCATCTCTCCTTGGCATATTCAAATGCGTGCATATAAGTCTCAGGTACATTAATAAAAATAAATGTAAGAAAATACCCAGTCTTCATATTTGAGTTGAATGACGGATATACAAACTAGAATATAATAAGCGCAATGTACATGTCATAACTTATACTTGATTTAGGTTAATTGAACGGACAGAGGCTTTCTACGATGTTTCAATTACGGCAAGCTCAGCAGCATACACTTTTTGTGCTGTTATACGCGCTGTTTTATTGGTCAATGATCATAGGAGAATCGCTAGTACTGTGACTTAATGAATGATTATATAATAATGTACTATACAACTGTGCTTTTTACAATGATATTTAACTTCTCACCGTTTTGACTTCAAACTTTTAAAATTTTGTTAAATTTGGAAGTGATTGCGTGGTTTAGTAGTGACAACATCTATGTCACACACTCTTCTGTGCTGGTAATTTCACTTTGTTTTATAAACAAGCATGACAAGGAGCAAACTGAATGCTCAAACTTGCAACCCAAACAGCAGGCTTTGAAGTAGACCTAGAATAAACATTGACAATGGAGTGGATTTTGAGGAGGACATTGTAAAGGAGGTAGTGGGAGTGAACAAATCGATTTCTGAGTCTCCTCTAAGGTAAATCCATCTCATGACTTTAACAGAAGTAGCAATGTAACCATTATAAGTCTCCAAAGAAAAGCAGGAAAGCTTTTCCCGCCCTATTTACTAATTCATAACAACTGCTTTTATATATACTCCCTTAAAATTCGTGTAAGAATAGTGCCATGCTATCATCTGTCCAATGTATTATTTCCGTCTCGTAGAAAGTGGGACAATTAAAATTGTCGATATTTTACTAGCTGCAAAGCAATGTTTTGTGTGGCTTTGCACAAAAATGAGTAAGTGCGCTAAAACCTAACGCAGTTTTCATTTATACGAATGGGAGATGTACTGTTTAAGTATGGGAATTAAATTGACTGACGAAACTATTGACAGCGATTTTGGAAAAATTAAAGAATTAAATATTTTCTTTACTTAGTTGCCTATGTCGATTACCGTGGAACATGAAAGTATTCTAGGTTTCACATAATGTAAATTCCCGTACCACTGTGCCATTGATTTACGAATTTCCTTTTTGCGTTGCAGTTCACAAATGAAGCCTTTTCTTATGCCTATTTTCATTCAATTTTGTTTCCAGTCAACGCTAAGGAATCTTAGTCAACATAATTATTTGATGCTCTGTCTCGTTAGGGTATCTCTTTTCTCTATTCCACGGAAACAGAGAGAAAATAACGGATGGGATGTTTCATGAAGCACCATGTGAATACCAGCAACTTAGTTCACACTTTTATTTTTTACAATGAACGAACACAAGGTTAACCAGCTCAGTTTCCGGGGTCAGCTTGAATGAATAGTGTACTCTGGTAACCTTGAAAGATAATTCATATTTCAAATCATATTTACAGCCTCCATCCTTCATGCTAGTGAGTGCACTTGGTTTGCTTATAGCCTTTCCGCTTTGTAAGAAAGCTGATGTTGAGATATTACTTGTACTAAGTAAAGTAAAACTTAAAGTAAAACTAGAGGAAACAATCTAATTTGAGCACGATCATATTACTTGATCGTGAAAATCAGAGGGTAAGAAGATCGGATAATGGTAAGGAAAACAATCAAATTATTTGGCTTATAAGACAAAAGCTTTCCTTTACTGCGCAGATTTGCAACCGGCAGACAAATTGAAGACAATTTTGCAGATATTGGTTGGCATAGTAAGGTACGTTACCACACTTTTCTTTTCTTTGGCTTTATATATATGTCGAGATGGCACTTCGATTTGATTGTTGGCTTTTGAGTCCGAGGGTTGCAAGTTCCAAGCCAGTCGGCTCTCACTCAATCAAGCTATTGTAGTAAAGCTCCACTCTTGATAAATATATACTTGTACTTGTGTCTGCTGAGATATTATATATATACATATGTATATACATATGTATAATATTATGTATATACATATATATAATATATATCACGCCCTCAATTACTAATTGTCATTATAATTTAAATATTCTTTTATCAAATAACAGGAATTTCACTTAACGTTGCGATTTAAATCTTCTTTGGATATTTATCTATATAGATAAATAAATATACCGAGATCGATCGAGTTATAAATAGATAGATAGATAGATAGATAGATAGATAAATAGATAAATAGATAGATAGATAGATAGATAGATAGATAGAAGACAGATAGAAAAACGGAATGTCTAACAAATATACAGACGAAGAGTTACGTAGACAATTCTTGAGAAGAAAGCTGATAGAGACATGAGTTGTAGGAACCCCAACCGATAAATGCATTTTTATCTTCGACGTGTAATATAGAATAAGCATATACAAATTGTTTAAAAAATATGTTACACAATTTAGCCTTACAAACCTGACACTATAGTTTATGCCAAAAAAGAGGCTTTAGAATTTCACGTCGTGTTCGCAACCAAGCAGCAATCTCAATCCATAATCAGTAAATACATGAAATCATACACTATATAATTATCTAAGATACATACAGCATTACTCTACCTTGAAGAATTTGTAAAACCACAAATCCAAGTCAAACCCATTGCCTTTGCATCAAACTCACAAATAAAAGTTATCTTCTTACTATTTTTCATTACAACTACACCGATAAAATGGAGATATTTGAATTTTTACACAAAAAGGTTTTTCTAAGTCATTTATTGAAAAGATAACTTCGATTTTACAACAAGAGATAGAAATAAGGCTTACAATCCTTTGATGAAGAAATCTCTTCCCATTAATATACGTTTAACTGGGTTGTCCAAGGTCAATATCAGTCCAACACCAAGAGAACCAAATTTTAACACACTACGCCCCTAGTTTTAGGGATGACGTAACAACATAGCAATCTCATTTAATGTCTTGGGGTACTATTGATGGATTAAAATGTAAATATGGCATTTAAAGACGCCTCTACCTGAGCTCCGTGAAGTACTGTTGATTGCCTCTAAAGAAAATAGGGAATGATTATCTACTAGTCTATGTTCATGCTGTAATGAGCCCAAGAGAAGTACACAGAAGTTGACGAGCGGAATTCCATGACTAATTGCAATGCCTGTTGACCTATAGCTATGTCTCAGAACGAATGGCGATTGGTTCACAGGCAGGAGTCCTTTGTTCCACCCTCGGATTGTCGTTCCTTATTCCTTACCTTGTATTGATGATAGCAGGCCAGCCCACACTAGTCTGTCTACTTTTATCTATTTAAAACCAGAATTAGAATTGCCAACGGAAATTCACTATTAATTAGCTACAATTGATACTACGCTATTAGCAAAAAAGTGCTTCACTAAAGATATTTTGTTTACTTCTCGTGGTTTACATAGTTAAGTAAGGAACGCGAGCGCTTGCTGAGGTTTTATTTCCAAATAAAGCCAAAAAGTAGGAGGGGACTTATTCCTGTCCTCGTTAAAGTGACGAAAAAACCCCGTGAGTTTCCGTTATCAATCATCCGGCGGTTGCCAATAGATCAAAAAACATCTTGTACAACCTTGCTAGAGAGGGAGACAATTTAACTCCATTACTGAACACAGCATTTGACTAACTTATGCTTAGCTCTCGCACGAAGTTGTTTCAACTGTTTATCGTCTCTAGAAAGTTTCAAACCACACTCACAATATGTTACAGTCGACAAAAATTTTTCACTTTGTAAACAGCTTTGTGCTCCTGCCTGCAGTATGCTTATAGCTGATGGTAGTTGATTCTCTTTAGTCAAATATTGCAGCGTCCCCCTTGCATTCAAATCCACTGCCCTGGCAAAATCTTCACAGGCCAAATCAGTCCTACCAATGTCATTTAATAAAATGGCCTTTTTACAAATGTCTTCCACATTGGATGTAATTTTGATTATTTCGTCTAGTTCTGAGATAGCACTAGTTGTGTCTTCTAGTGCACAAAAGCATTCCAGTCTACTTCTATAGACCTGAAGGTCTTTTCGTTGTGTTGTTAGCAAAGCAACACGGTACATAGAGACTGCTTCTTCAAACAACTCACGTTTTTGAAGGTCGGTGGCTTCTTTTAAACATATTGAGCGTAGCTGTTTCCTTTCTGTTATACGTAGACTACCAACAACCTTTCTGCATACAGTTACATCAGTCTCCTTCACCTTCTTTAAAGCAGCAACTGCGTCTTGAAATTTGGACATTCGATAATAGAGGATACCTTTCCATGCTTGCACAACCCCCTTACTAACAGGAAGAACCGTATCCGACTCCAGCTCGTTCAATGCCATCTTTTTTTCTCCACAATGAAAAAGGCATTCGATAAGCGTGAGAAAATCTTCTTGTGATTGAGGGAACAGTGATCGAAGTAGGTTTGCACATGCAGCTAATTTCATTACTTCATGTTTGTCCTCTTCATTTCTGTAATCATGGTATTTACGTAATTCGCTGCGTATCACTTGTCTTATGTAATCTGTGTACGTTTGAACACAGTGCAAAGGGAGCTTATGGGCTGTCCTGATCGCTACCGAAATATCAAGTTGAAGAGCATGATGAGTCTCTAACAAAAGACTATCTTTATCACTACTTAGTGATAGCATGATAGCTTTTCCAATTAAAGCTGAAACACTGTTTTTATCTTCAATTAAAATAGTATTGAAATCGCATAATGCTTCCTTGTAATATTTTAAGTGTGCATGGCATATTGCTCTTGCTAATAGCAAGCCAGTTGCCATGGTTCCAACTGCAGTTATGGCAACGGTAAAACACTCGATAGCGTCCAAGTAAGAGCAATCCTTCTTCAAATATTTAAACGCATGTTGCCTGTGCACACGTGCGATTTCGTGTCTGTCAAATTCTGTTAGATACAGTAAGTAAGCAGCTAACCTGGAGGGTCCTATTACTTGTAGTAGTAAGCGGAAATCTTCAGTAGCAGCAACGTAGGCCCCGAGACGCATTCGAAGGTTGGCTAAGTGCACCATAGTTAACAAGTCTCTTGGAGTCTTTTTCACTAAGTCGATCAGACATTGTTGGGCTTGATCATAATTTTTCATGAACATTAAAATGTCGGAACAAAGTAAATGAATATCCAATTCAAGAGGGAAAAGACGAGTTAAAAACTTTACAATTTGCCTATAGCTTTTTCTGAAGTTAGTCAACGTTTCATCCTGTGCTGGACAAGAAAATCCTTGTCTTGAGTCACAAGATTGCAGTTCATCAGTTTGACGACCCTCATCACTCTCATGTAGGACCTCTGAATCGCTCTTAACTGTCTGAACACTTACAGGATTAACTAAAGAGGTAAACGAGGAGAGATGAACAGGGATCATTTGACATAGGTTTGATTTAATCTTTTTAAGTCTTTCTTTTCCCGCAAACCAAGCTGTCTGAATTAAATCACTCGTATTACCCTTGCAAACAGTTGACAGATCGTTGAAGGGGAATTCACAGTTTTTGTTTAAGAGTTTAAGGATTATTTTTAGACAGAGTGCCTCTGTTACTTGTGCTTCTTCGAGGACGAAATCTAGCTCTGCTTCTGTTTCATCCATTCTTTCCTCATGAAAGTAGCACCAGGCTAGTGCAAGTGATAAAGTTGGAGATTTCTTGGTCGAGGTTAAATTCGATTGACACGTTTGAATAGCCTCCGCGTGTTCTCCAGTTTTTAGTAGAAATCTCACAAGTAAATCCATGGAATTTTCATTTGTTGGTTCTAGTGCTACAGCTAGTCTACTAAATGCTAGTCCTCTGCTCAATATCAGCTGGGGATCTTCCATGCCATGTCCGTACTTATCTTCTTTCTTTTGTACCGTAAATGAATTTTGCTCTTCTGCCAGGAACATTGAAAGCAAACTTGAAGCTACTGATCGAGAAAATTCAAATAACGAACACCTAATTTGGTCATCCAATTGATGAATCCTGGATATAGTAGAACAGTCTTTAAAATTTTCGATTAGAGTGCAGACCGCTTTGTAGCTGTTATCTTGCCTGACCAAGAGGGATACCAACTCAAGGGTACTTAAAGTTTTCCCCATTTTGCACTCAATGACACTATCCAGTAGACTGATTGATTTTTGTACATCCTTCAGAATATACTTTTCTTTTTGTTGATCTATTTCTAATGACACAACACTCGATCCAATCCCACTTGATAAACTTTCATTATCGTCAACAAAACCTCCGTTAGTTATCCCTGAAGTGGTCTCATCCTGACCATGTATCGAAGTTTGTAAAGATACAAGAGAAGATTTCATCAGTGTCAGATCATCAAGACTAAAAGAAAATAAAGAGCAAAAGGCTTTTTCTGTACTGTTGCTGTTCATACTACCGTTAATGAAATGTTGCACAGCACTTTGCAAATCTCCAAGTCTGAGATGAACAACAGCTCGATAGAAAAAAACATCGACTGACGTTTCAGTAGTCCGAAGTATTTTGACCAATGAGCACAATGATTCTTTGCTTGATGATTGGGTCGACAATGTTATCCTACAACGAGCATAAACAATCTTTTCATTTTTGTTTCGTGATCCAATATCATGTGCAAACTGATACAGTTGTAAATAGGACATTGGTATCCTATGATCCAAAAGTGCAATGTCATTTTCAGAAGCAATGTAACACCAGTCTGCTAAGATTTGACTCAACTGTGCTATCGAGTCAACTGTACAATCCCGATATATCTGACTTATCGTTAATGATGGATGTTTTCGAAAATCAAGGCAATATTTTCTCGCTAGTTCCTCATCCATTTTGAAACTTTGTGTTCTGACATAGTACTCTTCGGTTACAAATGTGATTTCTTAGGCCGGATTGCCTCACTGAAGATGATTCGTCCCTTATGTTGAAACACTATAAAAGAGATAAACATTATATACAGTTCTAAATTGTGCGATATATTGTAAAATTCTCACAAACAAATTTTCATTTACGAAAAGGACTTTGCAATTCTTTTTTGTTCATGGCACAATATCTGACTCATACGGAAACAAGCCTAATAACCTGTTACGTGATCCTCCCTTAATGCAGACCGCAAAAGCTCTAGCAAAGTACGTGCTATGTAAACTATTTTTCAATCTTAAGTTCAAGCCAGTACGAAATCCACATTTCAAACCAGTGACAGAAGACAGATACGGCTTTAGCTTATCTCCGCCCGCGGTACACAGGCAAGGAAATCAAGGAGAAAGCAAATTGAACAACCGTTCGAGTAAGACTATGCAGCTTTAAACCATTGCTAGTATTTATCTACTGGGCGATGATCTAGAATTAAAATCCTATAATAATTGAAAGTCCACAAAAAAGACATAGACAGGTAATCCCTTACACAGCCAACGAAATAAAAACATTGATGTGGTCACGAGAACCCACGTGTCTGATTAGTTAGAACACACTTGAAAACAATCAGTGAAGAAGGTATGATTTTGAGCAATTAGAAGTCTGAGCCACGTAAATGGTCTTCGTGTTAGTAAATCGTGCCTCTTATTTAGAAACCTCTTGTGGCATTCGCATGAAATATTCGAGAGACGCCCTTCACACCTGAAACTGACAAAAAATGATAGGAGTCGTTTTAGCTCGATGACCTTAGCACCTAGAAAGCAAGACTAATCAAAGCCTTCCTCAGCCGTTTATCCTACACTACTACCGGTCAAACATGTTCCAATTTTAGGAGTTTTTTGTAGGCGGATAGCTTGGTTTTCATCACTACTGTAGAGAGCCCCAAAACTGATGATAACGATTTATGACAAATACAAATTTAAGTGTAATCCTTCCTAGTCAAGAGATCCATATGACAGACAACTCGCTTTATAGGGCGAAGATCTAGAGTACTAGGTCTTTTCTTTGATGCTTCTTTGCTCATTCCTGAAAAAATAGCTTTCAAGGTTACGACTTAATTCTTTTCTGTATCAGTGTCTTGTATGGACGTCACACAAGATAGTATTCGTTCATCAAACAAATAAAACTGTCGCAAACTTTGTTACATGTTAGTACTGACACTTCAAAGTCCAGGTTTCGGGAATCAAACTTTATGGTAGTTAATTCCGTTCACAGCCCTATCCTAGCATTTCATTGGTATGAGCTCGAGAACAGGCCGAGAATAGCGGTCGTGAATGGCTGAGTATTTACTTAAAAGCACATTATCCCAGCGAAGAATAAGTCGATTTCATTGGAACTTGTTTAGCTTCCTTGTTTTCAAACGCCATCATGCTTTTATACCTCCTGTTTGCTTCAAATTTGCCAATCAGTAGAGTGTGTCATTAAGTATTTGGTCATCATTATGTGACCGTTGTTAAAGAAACTGCCGTTTGATTGTAACTGACACAGTTGGCGTTTGTTTGTAAGTTTGACCTCTACTTACAAGTCCAGCTCAGAATAATTCAGGAAAGACCATGCACCAAAAGTTGCTACATTTTCAAAACAATACTTGCTGAATATATGAGTTATCCGCTATGTCGTTATATTATTTCAGTGAACAATTCACTACAAGACATTGATGAATTAAGCCTTTTTTACATAGATGTATCTATAATAAGTACAAGTCATATTTATCAAAGTTAAGAAACTCATTTCATTGAGACGTGTTTGTTATTTAGGGTGACAACCACAGTCGTGATTTTCCAGTTTTCCGGCACTCCACAATGTTTCCTTATATCAAAGTATTCTTACGCTCTTGCTCAGTTAGTTAAGAATACACATTTCATTACTTCAAGTGAAACTGAAAGAAAATCTCTTTGCTAGTTGAAAGATGCTTTTAATGTAGTTCAAAACTCAATAGCAACCTTTTTAGGACACATGATCACTAACATTAAAATGATGGTGGGTCAAGTAACGACCTTAGCTACCTTTTTGGTTCTGATCTGTTTTACACTTGAGGGTGTCAGAAGAATTTCTAAGGCTTTAGTTTGTATGAAAATATTTTTTGTTGTCCACCAAGAAAAATGTTTTCATCCTATGATTCTCGGAGAAAGAAAATGTTAGGCACTTACATTTCGAACCGACAGTGGCTAGGATATAAGCAGTATCTAACTTTGTTGACACCTAAGTGTAAAACCTACTACATATGCAACAAAGATCATCAAGTAGGCTAGGTAATGTTAAGTGATGTGATCTGCGCTATTTCAGAGATTGATAAAGGCAAGGGTGAGCAATGGCATCCGCTGCAAATGTATGAAAATTGTTTACCTTACTTTGTTTAGCAAAAAGCGCAAACAGATTTTACGGAATCATTTTGGTATGGATTTTAGCTAAAAAGTTAAGCAAGTTTCTGAATTTTTGCTTTCAAAAACCACTTTAAGATTTAAGACGTAACGAAAAATATGAAGAATATTTGTAAGGCGTATAATAATGACAATTGATTTATTGTTTTTATGTATAGGTCTCTACTACAAATGGTGTGTCAAATGTGATTTGAATTGCAAAGCTGATGTCAGGGAAGTCGATTTTCTTCCTGGAATCAAGTCTTTTTCTAAAGCGTTCACACTGTTAAGGCTAAAATATACGACAAGTTTAATTGGGCCAATTAGTTGTAAGAAAAAAAAAACTTATCGTGTAAACAGTAAAGACGTACAATTTTTCCTGGTTTTATAAGTTTTTTTGAAAGTTGGACATGTTCAACTTTTAGCAACTAGTTGTAAGTTTTTTCTATTCAAATTAACAGAATAATGAATGAGTCTATTGTTTTGCTTCGCGCCTTCTAGAAACAGCAGAAAAGAATTGAGTTTAGATTAATTTCAAAGTGGTGAAAAAGTAGTGGAACAAAAGCATGGCTAGTAAAGCAGGAAAGGAAGAGAAAACTGAACGGTTTATCGAGGAATGGAAGCGAATCCCGTGTTTGTGGGATGTTAGCTCAAACGAATACAGGGACATAAATGTGTTTTGCTTGTGAATTGAACACTCCACCAACTCAAGAAGTTAGTCGAATGTTTCGTTATGTCTTCCCTCCGAAAACCATTCAAAAGTGCTTGGAAGGCACCGTATTTTTGCCGTTTCAAGAGCCATGGCTTAACCCATGCTACTCTCTTTTTCCGTTTTGTAGCTTGTCTTTTCTCTTCTTACACCATTCCTGCTGCTGCTATGATTATTACTGATATAGAAGATGCACGCGTTCTTTCTTTGGCGTTCATTACGAAAATGAGTGTTTTTTAAAAAAACTTACAATTTTAAAATTACCATGTAAACAGGTGCGAGATTTGCAACTAAACTTATAAGGTTTTTTATATAACGAATTGGTCCAATTAAACTTACCGTGTATTTTAGCCTTTAAACAGGGTACATGCAGGTTCTGTAAGGAATGAATTACTCTTTACGTCCATAATCCATTCCCTCTTAAGTTTTGCAATGCCAGTCGTAACTTCCTCAAGGAAAACACTGGCCAATCGTTGGATTAAAACTTAAAATCAAAGCAAGTCTTTGGTTTTGTGGTCGGAATAAAGTTGTGGCTAAACTACGTGCAGGATAAAAAGTCTTTCGCAATGTATATAATGACGGAAAGACTTCTTAACTTCAAGAACCCAAGTCATTAACGATAACAGCCAGCTGATTTGTGCTTTTCCGTTGCTGTTCAAATGTCACAACGCAAAAAATGCCTTTTCAAAAAAATTTGTCTAAATAGCAGACAGATTTTATAGTATGAAACAATTAAAGAACTGTATGGAATACAACAAACTTTCTTTTGAACTCTAGCACCGTTTTTTACCCTTTGGCGTCTGTAAGTTTGAAATTGGAAGATTTCAAGAGTAAAATTTTGTAAGATTCCCTCTATAAGAATGATTACTGTGGGAAATTTCAGAGTCCAACAGCAGCTATTTACATATTAGCCTGCAAAATTTTGAGTAACTGCTTCTTGCTTACTTGAAGCTAATTGCTGCAGAAGCGGATTTCAGTTTCAGTCAGGGACATGCTATTGACTGACTGCTAGTAATCCTTTCGGTGTCCGTACATTCAGTGCGAGGGAGTTTGATAACTGCAACTTCAAAGTATTTCCTTGTTGGTGACACAAGCAATCCAGGTTTCAGCACAAAGACTGTTCTGGAACTCCTACTCATATTTTGCACGTTTTTCAGTTGATTTGGGGGTTGAAATTCCAGCAATAAATAGACACTCATTTTAGGATTTGGGGATTATATTCCCGTCAAGATAACTAGAATTTTATCTTAAACCTAGCAAGTATTGTTTGAATAAGAAATTACCAATAACAAATAACGTAAAATATACGTTTCATTGTAATTTCAAAGTATGTAAGTTTACCCTTCTCTTCCTAAGACTAATATGTCTACGTTCTATTACATACCTTACTGCAACTTACCAAACAACATATTTAAACAAAACAAAACCCTACCACATGTGAACGCTTACTCTATCAACGCTCTGAGTGGCAACGTCGAGCGACTGCGAAAGTGTAAATCTGCAGATCAGATGAAGGTACTCACGTGTAGCTGAAAACCAGCTTCATCTTGACCAAATCCCAATTGCTTGCCTTTCTGAGTTGTAAAAAAGTAGTTTAATTATGGCCCATTAAGTTACCTTTGAGTAAAATCTCTACTTTCCTTCTAACACCGAATTAAGTTAATGCCTCTCATTATGATATTTTGAATGATGTGAAGTAATTTTAAAAGCATCTTTTGCCAATGAAATATGTCATCAGTCGCACTCTGATCCTTTGCTAATTTGGTCTTAAGATTGTTAGCACTTAACTTTCTTAATAAAGAAGTAGAAAAGGATTATGATTTACGTTTAGGCCATTGTTGCTATGTCTTCCAATTAGTAATTGGCGTGGGTGTGTATCTAAAAGACAGGTATGTAATCCAAAAACGATTTATTGCCTTATTAGTCTTTGGCTGACTTTTCGTTTCCAGCAAGATGTATGCTCAAGAAGTAATTGGGCAAAAGCAAGGAAAACAGAGCCTACAACTTGGAGCAAAACGTAAAACATCCTCTAGTACCTCTAGTTACTGTTAATGGTTAGATGATTAAGGTCAACAGTAATGCAATGAAATAACATCAACTTTTTGAAGTTTTGATAATAAAATACGCAAGTACCTGTTCAACATACAAAATGTTTAAGTCAAGTTTTTAAAGACTGGCCTTGAAGACTGACGGTTACATCAGACTAAGTGAAAAGCTTGTGATTCTCTACAATTGAAATAGACTAATCTGAAACATGATGCGGATCTACTGGTTACCTATAAATATGTTAGCTTGTCTTGCAGGACACGTGATAATAATCTGTAAAGCAACACACTGGTTTTAGTTTTCTTTCTTAACTCTTATAATTAAACCCTTGGGCCTCATCTGTATCAAGCTGAGATAATGATTTTACTGAGCTGGTGATCTGATCAATATTACTTATAACACAACTTGATCGAGTTTAACAACAAGATAAAGACTAATTATTGTTGAATAAAAGGCACTTATACTCGTAGACATTACATTTATTTCTTCTATTTAACATTCCAAGGGATCATCTGCTGATTGATTGGCGTCTTTGAACCAGAGCATTCAGGAAATAAAGTTTTAATTGCCTTAACTTAGAATCCCATTCAACTGTTAGTATTACATTTACAATTTGTAATGTGAGCACACCGGAAAATAGTTGCAATAAAATGCTGTACTTTACACTTAGTAGAAGAACTGATATTTTTTATACCTTTTTAACTTTACTTTTCTACGTCATTTTCCCCTCTATAAAGTGAGCATGAGAAGACAATGCGTCGGTTCAAACATGAATTCTTTCATGGAAGACAGATACATTTCTGTGGAGGATGTCACTGGAAGTAGGACTCTTAACATAACATGAAAAGGCAGAAGTGCACACTCTTCTATAAAATATTGGTAGAAATCTGATATAGCTCCTAAGGGGATGATAAGACTTAAACTTGCTTATCCGGATGTGCAAGATTATTTCATCAAGCAGTAATCAAAACTAAATAAAAATGATTAACAGCTAACAGTTTTGCATACACGCCACCTTTTTAGACAACTCGATTGTCTTCTGTTTAATGCCTTCTACGTATAACTAAAGTCGCCATGCTTTTTTAGCAATTCTAAACTATATAACTGAGTTTGCTAGTAATATAAATGAGATCTTCCCGCTTGTTAGCACAGTACTACCAAATGATATTATCCCGTTTGATAGTATCACCAAATGAGATCATTCCGTTTACTAGTACTTGAAAATGAGATCATTCCTTTTGCTAGTACCACCAAATGAGATCATTCCGTTTGTTAGTACCATCAAATGAGATCATTCCGTTTACTAGTACCACCAAATGAGACCATTCCGTTTGTTAGTACCACCAAATGAGATCATTCCGTTTACTAGTACTGCCAAATTAGATCATTCCGTTTGTTAGTACCACCAAATGAGATCATTCCGTTTACTAGTACTACCAAATGAGATCATTGGGCTTGTTAGTACTACTAAATAATGTTATCCACAACGTTAATAGTTGAAACACTGCCTTAAGCGCATACATATAAACCTCGTTGCTGTGATAACAAAACTTACTGGCAGTGTCAGAGTTGCTAATACACAAAAATGAAAAACAAAGACAGACAGTTGCATCTACATACTGTCCTTCACATTAGGACCTTCACATTCCGCTCCTTAAAAGAGGAGACGAAGCAAAATATACACTGCTTAAAATGCTACGAGTGTGACCGGGAAGAACTTTGGTCTATAAATCATATACGTGATATATTTTGACGTCTATTAAAGCAGCAATGTGACAAAATAGCCACGACTATCAAGGGATAACAAGTCTCTTAACTTGGGATGCATTCAGTCAGCTATCTATCATGAACTGCAAAATTGTCCTCATATCATGTTATCAACATTTTGAGAAGCAACTCACTTTGGGATTAGAAATGGATAGTTTCAACATGTTTCTGAGAGTACATTTTTGGAGAGGCACTATTTTTAGTAACCTTTCTATCACAGCACTCTTTAACCACAGCTTTCATGGGTGGGGCATTGCCACGCCAGTATCTTCCTTCTGAAGACAGTAACAAGATCTTGGAATGTAAGGTACTGTTACTTTCCTTGACCATACATGAACCTGACACCGCATAAACAGATTACAAAATTGAACAAATCAGCTTGAATACGTAGACACTCCTCCATAATACGAAGACAACAGTTGAAATAAAGTACGTAAAACCCGTTAACGTCTGGTCAAAAGATGATTATTTTCTAGTTAATTCTATGCGCAATAGGTAGATATCAAGGAACGGATGTTACTATAGACCATGACAACAACAGACGTTACATCTGTCAATGGTCACTTGTACGTCACATTACCATGACAATGTGTTTCTTGTTGTTTATCAGACTTCAGTGGCTGCTTCGCTCCTTTCATTCCAATCAGTTGATTATAATTTTAACATAGAAGAGAGCGACTAGGTGCGTAACAAGAAGCATTTTTTCTTACTTTCTGGGGCCAAAGGTCCCAGGAAAGATTTTATTAACAACGCCCTTTTTTGCTTAAAGAAATGACCCTCTCCAGCTCTCAAATCACCCGTTTAGTTTGTAAAAACGCCCTTCTTAACAGAGCATTGCATTTTAACACAATATAATACATCAAAAAACACTGCCGTTGTTATCAAAACTAAATTTAAAATACTAAAAACACATATTACATTGAAATACCCTACTCCTCCTATACTTTCATGTCATTTTTAGCAAAATTGGGATAGCTAAGATTTTCAAACTTGGGGTGACTACAAACCATATATATATATATATATATATATATGAACCGCACGGCTCAGCTCAGCCACTGCCATTACGTCATCTGCAACTTTTGTGTAAAAAAAAATGACTAGGGTTCAGTTGCCAAGAAATCTTTTGTCATTTCCTAGCTTCAACTGAGAATTAATTTTACACCTGAAATTTAGACTGTTTGTTATGACTGATTTAAGAGCGGCCACTCTAGAATCTGTTTTTCTATAATATCAATATTTATCAACAAAAAACTTGTCTGGGTACAAAAGCAGCCAGGTCTTTGGAACAAAATTGTCCCAAGGTCTCTGAAACAAAAATAAAGTTTAAATTTGTAACTTTACCGCTCTTTTGAAGGCGAGAACGATCCATCCGCGAATTTTCGACCTTCAAGACCTTAAGCGTGTGACAGTATCTCAGGAAACCCAAACATGCGAGCCCTATTCGACAATCGAATATGACCTGTCCCTTTGTATTAGTATATGACATTTATTAGTAATCTGGACTTAAAAACTTCAGCATTGATATACTGCGATATGAGGAGAAAGAAATAATCTTCTATGTGTTCTGAGATGGATCTCAGTGTAAGTCAAGTGACATTAAAAGATCGTATAAGCCAGTATGCATAACTATCAATTGATGCGCAAACAATTGTGTAAGTATAGGTTGATCTATGTACAATAATAAGAGTTCTTCCCTGTTCCCAGTAAGATTATTATTATCATCATTATTATTACCATTACTCCAGCCTCGACACTGGTATCAATTTGCGGACGACGCTGCTGTTTTAACAGGTGAGGAATATGAAAATCAAATCCTACTAAATGCTTTTACTACTTGGTGCACGTGGTGTCGAATGTCTTTACGAGTTGACAAATGTATGTCTTTTGGAATGGTTAAAGCAAGTACACAATCTAAACAAGTTCTGCCAAAGCTTTACATCAGTGGTAAAATGGTTCCAGCTGTTCAACTAAATGATAATTTTCGTTATCTTGGTCGTTTCTTTAATTTCCAAATGGACAATTC
>JANTCA010019649.1:0-24245 GCA_024741275.1 Chironex yamaguchii
AAAAGCTTTTAAGTATGATTTTAGCGCAATGTCGCAAATTTTCAAGGCGATTTTCAAGTTTTGTACCACAAAAAGATGGTTTGAAAGTGTTCGCCCAAACAATGGTAATCGAGAAATATGTTTTTGCTCTCCAAAATTTTGGTCACGTAACTACAGAACGTCCAAGGCAATTCATAAGCGCGGTGAGCATATAAGTGAGCTGCTTAAAAGAACGTAGTTCTGCCACCACTTTACTACTACCAAATTGATTATATAAGACGAAATCCGCCCAACTGCTATCTAATGGCTTTATGATGTCTATTACATACTCTTTCCAAGCCGTGTACTTTACAAGAACCAGCATTTTATGGCGAAGGTAGTGAGAACAACTCAACAGACTGATAAGATTTGATATCATTCTGACTATTTGATTACTGCATAACACTCAGTATTATCTGCATCATAGACAATGGCAATCTATTAAGAATACCAATGTGGCTATCAGTGAAATACTAAATAAATCAATGAGCAAGGACATGAATTTAAGGCCTTTTGAAATAAATAGTTTTAATTGATTTAGCTGCTTGATTGGTTCCATTCATCAACATTTGGTGATATCACGATGAAAATCTTTCACTCCCACTTTGTACTTATTGATAATAAACATAGGCATGGAAGTGCGGGGTCCCTTGGAGGCTCGGGACTCTGGGCCTCGGGCCGGCTGGCCCTTTTAAAACCGCCAATGATCCTTACTGTCATCATTGATTTGCATTTAAAATATTGATGGTGGCATTATTTAAAATTGGAATTAGATAGTGTGACTGCAACTGGTATTTGTTTTTATTGACTTAGTGATAACGGAACTGGAGTTGATGGACCCTGCTGCTATTTAGAACATTCGAGTCACAGACTTGTTAGTCTGATAATCAATTCATATAACCTGCTGTTTTGAGTTCTCGTGTATATGGGTTCTTACACGTCTAGATGGGTCCTTATACTACCATTGTTTGGATTATATTGGAATTTAATTGAAATATGAATTTGACATTTTTGCCAAGGAATGTAAGCTAGGGTAGACTGATAATATTTGTTCAATAACTGTTGACCAAGCTATTTTTCGCATATCAGAAGATAACAAAACAAATTATCTGGTTTTAAAAGTGTAGTTCCGAATAAGTTGCTTTCGAAATTGAATTGGCTTGAGAAAGTCTTTTAAAAAGTCGGCTTATCAGTGGAAACTGAAAGGCAGCTCCCATCACTAAACAGGTGAAACTGCAGATATTTAAATTCTGTTCTTAAAATAGCACTTTTTTCATAAGTGTTTTCATAAACTCTACTTCAATATCCTAAACATTTCTAGCCAGGTATTCAGCTCAAAACATCCAAAAAACTTGTCACAACATCCTCCATATTTTCAACCTTGGACTTTCTTTGTTCACGTGACATGCTTACCGAGGATTTGAAATAGTCCTTTCGTTTTCAAACGCAGTTTCCAAACCAGTCATTTCTACTAACTATGGTCTTACAGAATCCATGTAGAAGTCTTTCGTGACATCATTGTCAAGCCGTCGAGTTCATATGCCTTTCTACAGACAATCAGTTGATAAAAGACGATGATTGGATGTAATGAGTTAGATTGAAAGCACTTCATTTAATGAGTCTAGATTATTATTATTAAACGAGACATCGGAAAATGAATGGCAAATGCCATATATTGGTTACATATACGTTTTCACGCTTACGATCAAATAATAAGATATGGCAAAAATAAAATCAGTCAATGTCAATTACGCTGTCACCATGAGAGTGACCTTTAGTCTATGTGCGGGTGAAATCAATGATAATTTGCAAACAATAAATAATTTTAAAATAATGGAAATCAACAGGGAAGCACATGCAACTAAAACTTGACCAGACATTGTCACACTAGCAAAATGGTATTTGACGATATACTTATATAGGATAGCTAAACCTAAACTCTTTACTTCCTAGAAAACGAGGTGTGTATTAGCACAAGCATAGACATTCATCTTTTTCATAAGGTTATTTGGCTAAATTTTAGTACTCAAAGTTCTTTAGCAATTCCTAAACATTTTCTTGATACTACAGGTGGTGGGTTGCACATTTCATCTCAATTACACGAAATTTAATTTTGCAATTTTCTAAGCAGTTTCCTATTAAGCACTTCCCAATAAACAAAATGCGTGTAATAGATGATAAGGAAAATATTAAGGCACAAAGATGCTACCAATTATTGCATCGAGTTTCTTAATAACCAAAAGCAGTCTCTACATGACCATTTGGTTCGCTAGCTGCGACATGTCAATACCAGAAATCGATTGAAAAGTTTTCAGATTCTGGAAAAAGAACCCGTAGTATGTGCTAGACAGCTTCAACTGGAAGTCTGAAATCAGATTACACAGCAACCTAGTCTCAAGTTAACAGTATCAAATAATTTTCCGAGTCATAACAACAAATGAAAGTGATTGGTACAATCAATCATGATGGAGTCCAACGTCTGGCAGGAGACACGTGGTGTCGAATGCAGTTAAGGCTCTAACAGATTACACTTTGACTAATACAAGACACTTTATTAGTTATTAAGCTGATAGACAATACATATCAAAGCTGACTCCAGGATTCAATTTCTGAGTAAGAAATTTAAGTAATCTCGTTTCTTTAATTCAAAGGTTGTGGTAAGCTGTGAATTCCGTTTGGTCTTGATCTAATATCAATGATCACATTTCGATACTTAAGCAAGCATATTACTTTTCAAAACGTACATAAATCTACTATAGGCAAATCTCTCACAAGTCCACAGATTAAGTAAAACAAATTACGAACACGTTTGATGTCAAATAGTTAGCAAATGAAGATGGCCATAAAGACATAACAAATTCCGTCTCCCTGACAGACAGCTGAGACGTAACAAAGTGGTAGCAAATTGTTGCAAAATGCTTCACTTAATCTTAGCGATATGCCACGCCTCTGTAGGACAGTATCTAGAGTCGAGCAGTTCTATTAGCCAATGCAATCACGGTCATCAGACTGAAATCCCTCAGTGGTATCTTACAACCATTCTTATGACAGGGCTTATACCGTTTTAGAAGTATTATTCTTCAAAGGTTCATGCTGAGATTTCTACGATTTTGTGATATAAGTTCTGCACTTTTTAGTAAAGTGTTTCAACTCAGACGTTCGTCTTGGTAAATACGAACCGAGACGATCTTCCTTTATCAAAGACATATAATTTTCTTGACGGCATACTTTTCCAAAAGGAGCGACAGAAGACGACCTTTTTCGTTCTTGATTTTTATTAAGCAGCGAAAAATTTCGGCGTCATTGCTCAGATTTGTAACGCATATCATTTTGAAAAACTTTGTTAGAAAGGCAGATGGAAAGATCTTGGCAGCGTAGTATAACACGTTGGCATAACCAAATTTAAATCAAAATTGGACGCGTTGACAGCCTACTGCACCTATTGCACTCCTAAGCATTCTTTCTATTTCTTATGTTTGTGGCTAACACGGTTACGATATGACACAATCGAGAATCAAGCGCATAAAGAGCCATAATTAAGTTCAAGAGAATACAACTCAATGTACATCAGGGGCTCAGCTCTAATATCCGTCGATCTGCAATGCGTATATTGTGTTTGCAGACTGCAGAGCGAGTGATGTTTATGTTCACCTTTTCGTGCCTACAAAGTACTCTTCATTTTCACTGCAGGGATATTACTATAGGTACTGGAGGTGCTTGCATTCCAAGTCATTGTAGGCTCTAATGGTTTAAACCTTTTACAGAGTACTTAACTAACCAAAATCCAATTGTGGTTACGTTCTGTATAGAATCACAAAAAGGGTCTGTTTTCAAAGTAAATTCCGTTAAAAAATTGGAACCCTGAATAGGAACTCTGGTGACTTACACAAACAAAATTTGAAGAGTAGTTAAGAAAAGTTTTAGTGCAAAGAATTTACTACATGTCAACATTAAAGAACATCGCGAAAATGTAACGTTGTGGACTCCTACAATCACTGAAAATCCTCAGGTAATCTTTTCGCAGTAAAGATAAAACAAACTACGTTAATTAGGGCCTCCTGAAACTAGCCTTGATATTTTACTTGGCCACTACATATCAGCTTGATGAGAGCTCAGGATAATATTTTATGGAAACGACGATTATTCACGTTGTCTGTAACTTAGATTTCATTTGCGTCTCTAAGGTATTACGACTCTCTACATAAATATCTATCTCACTCCCTGTCTCTCGGTCTCTGCTTCTCTCTCTTCTTGTTTTTCTCTGTTTTTGCACTCTCTCTCTCTCTCTCTTCTTCTACAAGGTCAAAGCAGCAATATAACGGTGCCTGTTTTCATTTCATTACAAATGTATTAACAAAGGCTTAATAGTGACGATGTGAAATCGCTGGACTCCTAAATCTCTTGTATGGCTTCCTTTTACATTAAATTGGTCAAAGTAAAATGGTCACTTCGGACTGGCTGATAGAGTCCTGGACCTGTTAATATCAAAAATCTTGACACAAATGGGATTCGTCTTCTCGGTACCTGTGTCATTTGTGGCAAGAGTGTAACGTCAGCTTTCAAAACCTTCAAACTTTAAGAGCCTGGCTGCTCGCTTACTTTAAAGGTCAGTTTAGAGACGTGGTGTTCTATTGACGTGACATTGAGGTCAATAGATCTTAAAGTAGGCCTACCTGAATAAGCCTGTGTCACAATAACGTAATGCCCCCATTTAAAACGAGGCGCGAAATCGAAACGAGAAAGGTGATGTTCCGATCTCCAAGACATCACTGTGAACAAAAAAAAATTACAATTCGCGTTACAAATGCTCTTTCTTGATCGATCTGTTTCATTCTTTGTATGTTCATGGAGCAATTTAATGCTTTACTGTCTGGAGGAAAAACTGTAACCTGGTAGATGATTCGGGAAATTTTTCTCTGAAAGAAGTGTTATCGAGAGAAGACATCAGGGGCAAAGGCAAGTTTAGTTCTGCGAATTTATGCTGTGTTTTGCCGTGCGAAGAATAAAGCCAAATCAGAAAGTGACATGAGTATATCCCAGCTTTTCTGCAACGAAACTGGTTTAGTTACGAAGCAGTATTTAACAAAGACTGCAGGTTTTTGCCAACGAAGACACATATGGACTTGAAATAAAGTCTCCACTTTCTAAATTCGACTGCTTCTTACAAGAGGCTATTCTTGACAAAACATTCTGTCTCAAGAACAATGCAGATGGCACCATCAAGTTGAAACGGCATACATATTTTTTCAGGAAATCAGAAGAGCTACACTCACATTCTGGGTATTTAACTTCAAGCAAAAACATACAAACAGGATGCATATTTAGTTACATCTAGACAGGGTTTATTTTCATGTTTGAAAATATCTTGAAGTAGGTGAAAGGAAACTTCAGAAAACATTTTTGGCTCCCATTTCGTATTTTAGTGTAGGAATCTTCATAACTTCCGGGACTTCATCCCCTAGACCCCAACAAGGAGCAAAACAGGTTGAGAAATTTCACATCCCATTGACCGGTCCCCATTAATATCAGGTGCTTTTGTCCTCCATGTCAAAGGCAAACGTTTTTAGGGGACCCGTCTCCATACCCCCTCACTTAAAGCACCCTTCATTTGAAAACTCAAATCCACCTCGGTACAAAATATCAAATATCCCCTAAATCAAGCAGCAAGATAGTGGCTTTAACGTTGCATTTATTCCGTGTCAAAGTGTGGCGAATCCCGATAAACACCAAAATCGAAAACTGAAAGCAAAACAAATTCCATGTTCCAACTGAGAGATGCCGGCGTATCTTAGCATTAATGTCAAGAGGAATCACATTAGAGTTTGTTTGGATAGAAATATTCAAATCTTGTAAAATTAAGTTGCTGACCACCTATCTTGTGTAAAATCTTACGGAGTACTAAGAAAAGACGGTGAATCAGAATCTTCATAATAATGATCTTTTCCTCGATTGCTGTTGGAGCGTTCAACCACACACGAAAGCTAGGGCCTGTTAGCAACATGACAAAACCTTTTCAAACTGGATAATCCCGTACCAGTTTGAGACACTTTGCCAAATGTGACAAACTGAGTAAAAATCGGGGTTCGGATTGAGCTGTTTAAGTCATGGATATGATTTATAGCAAGTCATCCACCTGTCATTCTTCAGTAAGAATCCCTGTGCTAGTTTGGATTTGCCACAGGCACTCCAGTTGGAAAATGACAGTGGAGATGGCAATCCACTCCTGTTTCATGCTGGATAACCTTACTTTTCCATGAAAAAGTGCTGCTTCGAGACTCGGCACCTTTGTTGGTTTAGTGGAAATCTACAAATTTGTCATGTTTCATATTTTGGTGTTCGTACTGTACTAACTAAACAACTTCCTGACAAATATGTACTGCCTTTGAAGATACAACAATAGTGGATTAGCTTTATCATGACGTTTGCCCTTGTGTGAACGGGCCCCTACTAGTCTGCCAATTAAAGAAAAAAAACTAAAAATGGTACTTGTTTATATTTATTTATTTTCCATATCCGGAAGCTGCGTGATATTTAACCTCACGGGAATACCTGTTAAATGTAATTTCGAGTTTGTTCACAATCTAAATCGTATCAAAGGATATTTTATGACAAGGACAAAATTGTCTTCCTGGGCCCTCTTGGGAACGCCATTCTGTAACGCTTTAATTTGTTATTTGCTCCAGTTATTCGTAGCAAGTTTTAAAGTTTATGCTGTCAGAACATTAAACGTGAACATTCACTTCACATAGTGATAGTTCTTATCATCTCCTTAGCATTTCCTGAAAGAGTCTGTCTGTTTCCCTTCAATAGGTGGGTTAAATAAGCCAGGGGAGCTCTTGTGACCATAACTTTTCTACGTTACAGCCGTAATGCCGTCTGTCTTTTAGTCATCGCAATAATTTACCAAAGAATCCAGTAATAAGAGCGTTTCATCTTGACAAGAACTTTCTATGTCAACGTGCTATGGCATGCCTTGTATCGTCTTCCTTCTTTCCTTTAACCGATTGATATGAACACGGGGAGACAAACTTTTGAATCCGACATATTCAATGCAAGGTTAGCATATAACGAGTATTTCTTCACTACGTCATCAATCATAATCAATCCAGCAATCCTCCTCTAAAAGAATTAACACAACCGTAATGCCATAAACGTCTACAGCACCAACAACCAACAAGACAACAAAAGTGCTTCAATGCTTGATTCTTAAAACTTTTTATATTTTATCCTCGTCATTAAGTTTATTGATAAAAATGATAAAAAACAATGCCTAGCTTACATAACTAATTACTCTTTTCCATAAACTGAAATTTGTTACATCAAATTTGCTTTTCTTGACCTTTTTTGTGTTTTGATAATTCAGCTAGCTTCTCATCTCTCCATTTTCTTCTGTCGTTTAACGAATCCAACGGAATACGCTGACACATGGCGGAATGTACCATTTCCATAGTCTCGCCGGTAAGGGGGCGTGGCTTTCCTTGCTCTTCGCAAATGCGCAAGATATTTTGCCCGTATCGCTCACAATAATCTTTAATACCTTTAGGAAAAGACAAACAATACACCAGAGGAGATGTACCAATAGACGAAAAGGCCTCCAAAATTAAGAGTAAATACGGACCCAGTCATTGGCCTATAGTTAAACAAAGACAAAGGCCACAAATTTTCAATGAGCTTATGACATTTTGATAATTAGTGAAACGCATTTTTCAAGGGAGCATGGCACAAACTTCATGCTTTCCCTTCGTCAACTGCTGGAAAAAATGTAAAAATAACAGTCTGACAATATTAATGTTTCAACAAATGATCCGAAAGATATGTTATCATACCAGCTTGAAGTGGAGCAATCATCAGATCTTGACATCATCAAATTCACACCTGGGATAACAACCTGTCGTAGCCCAGTGGTCAGAGAATGCTGTCCGCAAAGCAGAAGGTCGTGAATTTCGTCCACACATGAGGCAATAAATTAATTTCTTGGAATTTCTTTAATTTTTACTTCAATTTATATACAAATCAAATGCTCATTACACATAGCAAATAATAATGAGATAAGACATTTGCATACAAATGTGATCTCAGAAAGAAAGTAATTTTGAACCGTTTTGTAAGTGGACATAATACAGCAACTTTTAACAAAATATGGCAAACGCGAGACTAATTCTGTACCACAATGACGAAGGTTGACGAAAACAAAATGATGACAAAAACAACTTCACTCGCTTAAAATGTGTAAGGTAACCACTCACTTAATCAAAAAGACTTTCAATAGGAAACTTGAAAGTCCCTTGATAAGGCGAAAAGCATCACAAGACATTGCAGTCTGAGACCATGATAATATGAAACGTCAGAAAGGTAACCAAAATTTTAAAAATTAACATAGAGTGTGCGTGGAAACTTACAAATAAAAAATAACTAGTGACACGTCTTAAATCATTTGCGTTCTTTGTTGCCATCATTTCCAAGGTCCAGTTCCGTAAAATTGCTCACGAGCTTACATCTCTTTTGAAGACATAATCGTTATATTTGTTGTGCTGTAACACTCATTACGTTTACAGCAGGACCCAGAAATTTGGCAGACGTCATTTATAAATATCGAGTTCTCGTTAAGGATGTGTTGACTATACTCGTTGGCATACTATACTATTGGATATACTGCATTCGCAGTATAGACGATGCTTGGTCCTTACACAAGACGAGGAGATTAACACACATATCTTCCATTAACACACCCCATACCATTTCCAATTGCTTAATGACAAACCACACCCATGTTCAGTTGTCGTTCACCATATCCCTTGAGACACCATACCGCACGTTTCTTTCCAGAGGATTCTTCCCAGTCTAATTTATCACCCCATTCGTTTTTTCACTTGGACTCTTCCAATACCGCCTTGTTTTTTCTATTTTGTCTCTTCTTTATTATTGCTGACTGACTGATTTCGAGCCACGATTCTCATACAAAGGTTACGATAAATTCATATTTACCGTTCTGTCGTTTCACACTCACAAGAATGTCAGATGAAAAAATTGCTATTTCAACGTAATATTACTAATTTTCAAGGCAATTATTTGTCTTTAATTATCACTCTTTGTCTCGTCGATTAACTCGATTACTTCATTTTACCGATAAATCCACTTGTCGTAAACAACAATGGTGATAACGGTTTGATGCTTCCCTTGTCCCCAGACAAAATATTCAGTAATAATACAGAAGTGAAAATATTTAAACTAAAACTACCCTCACTCACCTGTGGCATTTAAATGCATAGTTTCAAAGGGTCCTATCAGCGAATATCTCAGTCCAAGTCCTTCTGTCACTGTCGTGTCCACGTCTTCCGGTGAACAAGTTCCGTCCTGGATGAAAAGTTTAAAACTACAAATCTTCTCGCTGATGCATGGACGAACGTTTAGATTTAAAAAGCCATAGGACTACAGGCAATGATTCCAAGATAACAGAAGGCTCTCTCCGAAGCCCATACACGTATTCAGAAAGGCAGTAGGGCAACTTTAGCTACAATACTTAACAAAAAAATCAATAATCATAATGTGGACCAATGATAACGTTGCGGGAGGCACTACTTTACCGCGAGACGAAGTGGAACGCTTCCTAACCTACGTCGACAATTTCCATCCTGCCATTTAATTCACGTGGTCTATCTCCTAAAACTTTCTCCCATGCCTCGACCTTACACTAACCACCAACAGATATGATACTTCATTCATCTACTACAAACAAACCGATGCACACAACTACCTTCACTACCACTCTCCTCATCCCAATTGCACAAAAAATGCCATTTCTTACTCCAAACTGGTACGACTGGGTCGCATCTGTTGCGATGATCTTGACTTTTGACGCAGAGTGGATGACATCTGCCACTTCTTCCAGAATAGAGGCTATCCACAATACATACTCACCCGTGCCAAATCCCGTACTCTCACCTTTAAATGGGCTGATACCATAGCTCCTAAACCCAACAGACACCGAACTAACTCACGCATCCCGCTAGTTACAACTTATCATTCCCATTAACCATCAAATCACAGACATCCTCGCTAAAATTACTCTATACTACTTTGCGATCCTCTGACCACACATAAAGATTGTGAACCACCCATGCTGTCCTACAGACGTTATAAAACACCATGGGATCACCTCGCCATCCATGCTACCTGGCACACACCCATGCCATAGACCACGTTGTAAAACATGTCCTTTCACATACACTACATCATCCATCACAGGACCCAAGGGCACTGTTTACATTCAACACCACTATCGATGTACCACGACGAACGTAGTGTACATCATCAAGTGTACTAGACGTGACGTTTTGTACATAGGTAAAATGAAGTGCCCACCATACGCCACCATCGTGATACACCCGTAGCATCACATTTTGGCCAGACAAACCAGGACATCAAAACCGACTTTAAGTACACTTTCGTCCGTCACAACACAAGAGATCACAACCATAAACTCGACACGGAGAAACGCCTTGTCTACACTTTACCCTTACGGACTAAACTTTGACTTTGACTTCCATTATCAACCATATACACACCCATTCCATTTTCTCTATGATTTCTAACTTTTCCTATTCATTTGCGTATTTCCTCTACCCTAGTTCTTCCTCGCTTCTGTGTCTTTGCATAGATCTATCCTTGCATATTTTGTTGTCTTTTGTCTCTATTCTAATGGTTTTCTCCTGGGCTCGCTTGGTACCAGTCTTACTTCTCTTTATATATATCACCTATGTCATACGTATTCCTAATTTTGTCGCATGACTAAGGCCTCGTAGATCGAAAATTCGCGGATGGATCGCTATCTTGTTCTAAAGGGCGGTAAAGTTAAAAATTTATTCTACTTCATAATAATATATTAGCCTCACGGCACTACAACTTTGTCAATGATAATACCACAACTTTTGTTTACCAAGTTACTCTGACTTGCCCATTTCTGTTATATCATCAAATCATTAAACTGTTGCTTTGGCATTCGCAAGACCAAAGCAACTTTCGTAGCAGGCTTCCGTTCCACATTCAGATACGTAACGCACATCCAATATCTTGGAAACTGCCGTTCGCATCTTGAAGATTCCCATGACAAGTTACTTGATTTGGCTGAATTGGTGAGCTAAGACCTGGCGAGTGGCGCGACGTAAAAGACGATACATTGTCTCCTCCTTCCTGATGTGCCACATCACATAAATTCCCCTTGCCAACGTGTTGGTAATAATATGGTCGGAATGTCATAAGCATCAGGTAGTAATACCCTATTGGCGTATTCCAATCAATGTTTTGCCAATCGCTTCTATGGTAGTGGTTATCATCAATCATAGCGTTGAAAAGGGGCACCCTGATAACGTTTCGGTAATTCAGCGTTAAGAGTACCTGCCTAGAAAGCAAATGCCCCTGACTCAACACACCTAAGGTGATGATTTGGATGTCTGGATTTTTCTAACTTTCACTCTGATTCCAATAATAATCAATATTATCATTCCAAACATTTTATAAAGACAATACGTTAAAGTAGCTTTCTGCTGCTTTACCAAACAAAAAATCTGACAGTCGGAAACTAGTAAACTCTTAGGCATGTCCGGCAATGTCTGACAGGTGAATTTCATCTGTTCCTAACCAAACGGGAATGAATCTGATATGAGCAGCAGCATCCTGAAATGGTTTACGTGTATGCAAGCCTAGCAACTTGCAAGGAAAAAGTGCAGAAAACTGTCCGACTGTCTGCAACGTAGAACTCCACCAAAAATAGCCACTAACTTGTCTACCCAGCTTCCAATGATATAACACATTACGCATGCTCTCTTCCAGCAGCATATTTAAGCATTTTGGCAACTGTTCAGTAACGTAGTCAGTACATTGCCGATACATTAAGAAGAAGTGAGTTTATCTGAAATCTTGCCCACACTAGTTTAGACCCTATTGTTATATCAAGGATGGAAGTAGTTGTCTTAAAACTTTAACAAATACCAAATTCACAAAGCACAATGTATTGTAAAAGAGTACATCTAAAATCCTGGCGACCACTATTCCCTTAATATTGATAAATTTGAAATCCTAGACAGCACGTTAATTCCTCTTGGCAGTGACGACGTTTGGTGGAATAGTTTGAGCATAATAAAAGTATCTCAATCCTTACTTACACTAGTGCACATATGAAAGATAAATGATGATGACTTAGACCTTGCTTACTTTCGTATTTTGGACTTCACCTAGGTGTACGCAATGAAGATGAGCATTTTAATTTTTTAAAATACTCCAAGTCGTTTAGACACATTAAGGATCACTATTCTTAAGCCTTGCTTAAAATGGTACAGTTCGTATCGATAAATCATAAACGAAGATATACACCCTAAGTCTTACTCTAATACTGCAAGTTATCCAAATTCATTATGGGTGAATAACGGCAGCTTAATCCGTGACTTAGAACACTTCAGGTCATCTCAATACACTTAGGATGAAAGGGGGCGTCTTAATCCTTGCTAACAATAATTCAAGCTATACAAATACATTAACAATGAAACGAGGGCACCTTCAATCTTGTTTACTATGATTTAGTTCATATGGGTAGACTAAACATGAAAGTGGTCATCTTTAAAGCTCTGTCAACGACGTTCATAAGTATGCAATGAAGAATCGATAGGATAGTATAAAAGCCTGCTTGCATACAGTTAACAAGGGCAAAAAGTACAAAAAAAGCATCGTAAACCTTGCTCACAATTATGCTGCTCATAAAGATACGATGGAAGAAAGATAGCACCTTAGCTGGTCTACTATGATGCTCTTGATACGAATATCCTACGTAAAAATAAACTACTTTAAATCAGAGCAGAAATCATGGCGTTCGTATTGGTATAAGTAAAGATTAAGAGGGTAATCCTCCAGTTCGCGTGAAATTATCCATTTTATGATAACACATCAAGGAAGCACAAGAGAAACGGAAATAGGGTATTAGGAATAAATGCTTACCTTACCTCTTTCTGCCGATTATGCGTATATTAAGAACAACAGTGGCATCTTCAAACTTAGTGATAATGATAACCAAACTTATGGACATACAGATGCTTTATGTACAAAAAAGGTTATCTTAAACTCAAATAAATGCTCCAATTCTTTCAAATGCTTTTAGGACGAATGATGGTAGCTGAAATACAACTCAAATTTATCCTGTGGCGATAGCATCTTCCTCACAATTGTGCACCAGGGCATCACAAAGTTTGCTCGCCAATGTTTAGGACGCGTTAAGGATGAAAGTTGGCACCTTAAGCCTGTCTTTTAAATACTAAGTTCATTCGGACACAAACAAGGAAAAAACAGACGTTGCCTTAAGATACGTTTACGTAAATAATTGAACGACAAACGAGGCAATAAACGGACACAAAATCACTCAGGAGTGTACATAGGACTTTACACAGCGTTGTAAACTTTTTTACGATGTTGCATATTTTGTCCGTAATTTACCAATAAAATAAGGTTAGTGAGAGTTTAACCTTTATTTAGAAAAAGATGATGATAAAAAATCACACAAGCTATCAATCACTTGACTTGTTACCACAGGCAAAGCAGTTAACATCTGATGCCTCAGGCCAGTTAACAAAGTGAGATAAACATCAGGAAGATGAGTAGTCTGACAGAGCTAATTAAATGGAATGCTTAAAGATTAAACCATCATTTCAAATAAGAATCATCACGACCCTCATTAAAGTACGCAGGCCTTAATCTCTTTGATCCGAAAGAATAACCCTTTTGTCAGGGTCTAAGGTAGCAAATCTGAGGATTAAACGAGAAGCAGTAAATGACGCATTTAAGTTCAACCCTCGCTTAAATTTACTGTATTTTCGTTTTTTTACACAAATACCTAGTTGACCAGAATTCCACAAAATCAGTTGTCCTAGAGCACATGCTATGCCGTGTATATGCCTCAATTCCGTTACATACACTAAATACCTCAAAAAAGTTTACACAAAAACGGATCCAAACGTGCATGGACACGTCTTCAGTTTACTTGGGCCCTGGAGGATCCGATCTGGTTTTGGGTACCCTAACCGTACCCGTTCTGCGCAGCTTTTAAACGTCCAGAAATAGATCTGACTCTTTAGAGATGCCGTGTAAACACAAGATGAGATCTTTTTTATTGTAATCCTAACTGAATTCGTTCGCGTGTAAACGGGGGTTTACATTAGCTCCTCCATTATGTCTATAAGCAGCCAGGTTCTTCGACGGAACTTTGTATACAAAATTTTCTGCCAATACGCAGCCTTGTTACCTTCACTGATGCTGAACAGCCAGGCTCCCCTACATGCCACAAAATGTTCATATTCCCTTTATAATTCCCTCTTAGTCATTCACTACTTATCGTAAAAACAGTTTAATTGAGTCATATTCAAATACAATAAACTGGCAAATGGCATAAGGGGAATATCTTATCGAGTTTCTTGCTCCTTATAACACTTTTCTTCTACTTAATTGGTAAGAATAGCTTCCCAGTCTCACTCAACTAATAAAAAACGACTTCGTCCTTTAAGGACATTGTCAATCATTATTTGCTCTATGGAGACAAGTATTTAGTCCTATTTGACCAAAAAGATAAATGACCTTACCATAGGGGCCAACTATTTAGTAGTAAAGGGAAAAAATCATTGAGCCTCACTAAACTAACCGGAAAAAAAGACGGCGTTCTAAGGGGATGCAGACCACGAAGTATGACACATGAAGAGGAAACGAGAGTGTTCTGGAGTATTCTACACACCGAGAATGGTAAGGACGATTTCCGGCAAAAGAACTGAAAAAAAAAGTTTTTAATCTATCTCAGCCGACAGAACAATGACGTTAATGACGCTGAAAAACAGAACTTAACATCATATACAAAAAGGGAACAGATTGAATAAACAGAATGGAAAGCACAATAAATTCAATGTATTGCTTCGAATGTCTTCGAATAGTTTAGAGGCTGTCTCTGTCTCACATTTGATTGGTGTAGAGAACAATGGAAAATATCCCTATTTGAGACAATTTCCAGACTACTGCATTTGTCTTTTTACGTTGAGAATACGGTAGCAATGTTTTGATTGTGGCAGGTCACCTTAAGAGGTAATACATAAGGAAACTATTCGGAATTGTTGTAACGAAAAGACCAACACCAGTGTCATGGATTGTGTTGCCATTGTTTGTCTTGTCATAGGAAGCTGTCTGGCTTACTGTCAGGTACATGAAATTCCTTATACAGACATTGTTGGAAACTATTCTTTTTATGCAGTCAGTGACATCACAGTCGATCAGCCTAGTCAGTGTCCATTTATTGATTCGAGAGAAACAGAGCGCATTTACAAGATGTACCAGCCTGAGTTGTTGTGAATAACAGTACAATTCGCTGTATGACAACACTCAGACTACAATGGACTACATGAGGGAGTAATACACTGCTGGCAGAGTGACATTTAGCAGCAATTCAAAATGCAGCAACAAACCAATGCAAGTGTTACTACCTAACAAAGCTCTAATTGAGCTATGGGATTGATCAACGATAGTAACAATGGATAATAGTATCACATTATGTAATTTCAAACGATAATCTTGGATGATTCATAAAGGATGTATACCTAGCCAATAAATGACAGTTGGTAATCTTGAGTAAAGCCTGTTTTCCACTTGGCGATTTTTTTCGCGCAAAGCGAATATTTTCGCGAATACGCATGTGCACTACAGTGCTTATGAGTGTGCTCATTCGCCTTGGCCGCTTGCTGCAGCGAAAAAGGTAGTAAGAATGAACTCAACTTTTTCGCGGCGAAAGATGTCGCAAGCCAACCAGAATTGAAGAAGCTTACCATGTGAGCCAGAACCAAAGTGTTACCAACATGTCTAGACTTTGAATATTTCAACTAGATGCCAAACATGGTGTGTTGAACATGGCTTGATAATTGAAAATATCATCACAAATAGCCGCAAAAAGACCTTTGTCTTTCATTAATTATCTCTCCAACGACTGTTGGGCTCATACGATAGCTGGTAGCAATCGTTACCTGTGCGTCACTTGTCACCAGTATTGAACCGGTGATTTTCGCGCCAAAACATAGCTACTCTTGTGGAAATCAAAACATCATGATTTTTGTCGCGAAAAAATTCGCTTCGCGCGAAAAAAGTCGCCTAGTGGAAAACGGGCTTAATAATCATTAACATTTGATGAAAAATAAGCAGACGACACAAAGAAGTTTCCGGGAATAACAGGACTTAAGACGAAAATTTTGATGTAAAGTTATGAGTTACCACATTTGACGGTTTAAAAAGCTTTAGAGCTAACAATAAGACTTTCACTAAGTGCAATCTTTTTGTTATAAGAAGCTAAGATTTTTTAGCACTCAAAGTTTCCTAATTTTTGGTGAATTTTGTTACTGCATGTTTCTTAGCAGTTTCTTAAGAAGCAGAATTTTACCTGAACTTGGATAAATAGGATCTCAATAACAAAACAAATCAAATTTAAACAAAATAACGAACAAAAAAGAAAAATACCTGTATACCTGTAAAAGTCTCAGTGTTAAAGATTATATTTTAATAATTTCAATTTCACGTATTTCGTTAATGTCAACATTGCCGATACTGCGCTCTATGTATGCGAGGCGCAGTTCCGGTTGAAGTAACAAACATCCCCAATAGACCATCTCCTGTCATACACTACAGGAAGCTTTTTTCGAACCACTGGTTGCTCAAAATTCAGATCATTTTCCTTGCCAACGTCTATTAAATTTTCATCTACAACTGCATTATCGCCTTCAAAACTTGGTATCATCCTTTACTGAAATATTATTTTCTTCTTCTACAAACTGTCCTGGCTCTGGAACCTCTTGGTTGGCTACTACGTCTTCTCTACCATTATTTATGCGTAGAGGTGGCGCACTCTGTAGCCAGGGATGCCTTCTGAGTTTATCTTTTCATAGTATGAGCCACCAGGTGTTGTAAAACACTCAGTAATTCCAAACGTCTATATCTGGATTGTACACACCCCTCTTCTCTGAAGCTTCAGAAATGCTTCACGAACCCAGTTTGTTATCAGAACTCTTCTTTCCTTGGCAGTTAGCTTTGACTTCCCAAATTCCTAGTCATTTGTCAATGTGCTCTTACTCTTTTAGCTATTCTAGTTGTTCATACGGTGTCAATTTCTTCAAAAGTTGGCAATGGCCTGAATCTACAGGCTACTAGAAATCAATCACGCTAAGTAAACCATAGCAAACAATTCATCCATCCTTGCTTATTTTACGCGTAA
Source organism: Chironex yamaguchii (assembly GCA_024741275.1). Classification (NCBI taxonomy): domain Eukaryota; kingdom Metazoa; phylum Cnidaria; class Cubozoa; order Chirodropida; family Chirodropidae; genus Chironex; species Chironex yamaguchii. The sequence continues at coordinate 17,294 of JANTCA010019649.1, forward strand.
AAAGATGGCAAGTTTTCGCAAAACAGTACAAACGTGTAATGAAAAACTATGTTTGACCCACTCCACCGAGACGTTTGTATCAGACCAAGCATTTCCTTGTTAAGAAATGTCAACTGCTTTGTAATATACTAATTTTTCACCTTCAAAGAATCGTTTACCACTGTCCCTGAATATGACAGCAATGCACAGATTGTGGTAATGCAACCTGCAGGGTACGTTGTTGTTTTTCAAGACTACTGCCTGAATTGAATACTCATACTTCGTGTTGATACTTATCGCCTTTCCGGATGTTGGCTTCGTAAGTCGTCCCACGGTCAAAAGTGTGGAGCTTGATCAACACTGAAACGTTTTTGGGGAAGAAATCGACCCAATTTCCGACTATATGTGACTCGTGTCGATCCTGATTTCACCAAGCCTTCTTGCAATGTACAGTGTCAAGACACGAGATCTGGTGCATAGTTTGTTTTACAGTTTTGTCGTTTTTTCTTGAACTCGCCTGCGCTCATGTCATATTTCTGTATAAAAGACAACGCATCATTTTGTAGCAAACGGGAACATTATCAATTTAAAATTTTGAAATCTTAGCACAGATAAAAAAAATCCAGTTAAATGAAAGCTTCAATCCTTGGGCAAGTGCAGCAATATATTGCTCATAAATTTAACGAAGATCTGATTGTGCCTGTTTGGTACCCTGTTTTTCTTGAAAAGCTTCTTGTGTTGAATCACAGCACGATTGATAATAAGTTCCCGCTTCTTTGTTCATTTCGAAACCAAAGATATGCCTATTTTAAGGCTGTAAGCTATATCGCATTTCTTTATTCCTCCATCGAGCAACTGAATGACTTGCACTTTGAATACAATGTCATAACTCTTTTGTTTCGATGCACCATTGCAGCGATGTCTCTTTCTATCAAGCTGTTGCACGTTACTTATAGCATACGTTGCATCGCTTTCTTCTTCCTGCTTTGCTACTCCGTTTTCTTTTCCGCACTTTAATAAACCTTTAGCAACCATTTCCCCTCTTCTTCTGGAGGGTTTGTTCGTCACCTTCATTTACAGACTTGACAGGAAAGGTCGACCCTCGTCCTGGGTGGATGTGCCAACTTTCTATGCATGGATAATGCTTGACTTGGCTTGTAATATTTAATGCCGGGCATATCACAAAAGATGGACCTGATGCTGACATGTGAATAGTGCTTCCCTAATAACTCAATTGCTTTGAAACACCACATTCGAATAACGTTAATTGCTTGTTGTCTTTAGAAATGTGATAGTCAAATAATACCAAACGAAAAATCAAGAAGTGTGCTCAGTTTCAACCATTTGTCATTAGTGTTCAGCTAGTTTAACGCCATGCGAAATCCACTGTTTGTAAAGAAAGGTCACGAAATAAAAGCATCGGCAATCGACAAAAACAAGATCCTAGGACCCTAAAATATTCTTTTGATGAAGCAAATGGGCAAATGCATTATCTGGCAGTTGCAAAAATGGTTTCGTAGAGACGCCGACCGTAAACTACCAGCTTTTAATCAACAAAATAGTTTTATGTGGGTGGAGACCCATTAAAGTCCCCAGGCCTCAGGGTCCTAGAGTCTGGTTCATACAGTATGCCAAAAGTATTGACAGCGATATTGTTTCAAAACATATAATAGCGGTACATTTCAGGAATAGAGGAAGAAATACACATGTACAACAGAAGCTACATTCTTGAGGCGATATTTTGATTTCAAAGATTTTTTTTTTCAGTAAGTTTCTGATCATTTTAGATCGAGTACTTAAAGTTTCTTAATAAACATTGACCTCATTTCTGAGTTTTCAATAAACGAATGTCTTATAAAACGAAGACTGTGAAGCAACATAAAAGCAAATTGTCAGTGATCTTACATGGTGCAGTACTAGAAAAATACACAGTTCTGAATTTTACAGTACTGACGGTACTTCGGAAAAATCAATTTGCATAAATTAGCTTTAGTAATATGACTCTGTTACATGTCAACATCTTTTTAACATTCCGGCGTACACAGCCGACTACAGTGATGATTCTTGTTATCACTCCCAAAGCTTGCTCCTCTACATTTTATTCTATTTTAGTGGCAAGTTATGTCATGAAACTGTAAAGCAAAGCTCTGTAGACACAAGCAATTTGTTTCACTCCTAATGTTTAATTCGACCTTGCCCGTCAACAAATTCTTCTAGCTTTCTTCCTTTCTTCTTCTATCTACTCTTCTATCTTTGTTTTCCTATCACCAATAAATAGTTTATTTCTTTCCTACTGCATACTTTTTGATCGCAAATATCACTATAAACTCCGCATTGTTATTCTGATGTAAAAATACTGGCGTATCAGCAAACATCAGATTAAATTCTTTGTAGAGTAATCTTTTGATTACAATAAAGGGTCAGTGCAAGTCTAACCCAGTCAGGACGATCTACCCTTGGCAGCTCTGAACGATGCTTGAATTGCCATAAATCAAACTCACTGGAATAAGGTAGTGCCAACCGGTACAAATTCTTAATATTTACAAAATTACAAATACATGAATGGGAGTGTGAAACATTTTAGTCTTTATGAGCTTTGACTCCAAATTTAGTACAGGTCTATTCTTACAAAAAATTGACTGAACTGTGCACTAAACAGGGAAATAAACTTCCTATTTGATAAAGTATAATAATCAAAGCAAAAACACAAACTCAATATGAAGTAAGCCTGTGGTTTACTCGGGTTTTGAATTCCACATCTGCCCCTCAATCCACAGATAAAAGTCTATTTCTAGATCCTCTTTTATTTAATATTCGTGGCTATTGTATCACTTGCTCTCGACACAGATTTCATATTTTTGAAACGTATAGGTTGCAAGGGAAGAATAGTTTATATGGAATAAGAACGAAACTTCATTATCAATTTTAGGACCATTCCTCTCCGTCCATGTTTGTTCACTTCTTGTACAATACTTGTAGGGTACACTTTTGAGTTTCGACTTGAATCCGATGACGACACACCGAGTTGAATATTAAATCGTTACCACAAGAAAACGACCCTGGAATCCATTAAGACTGAAAACGACCAAATGCAACGTGGCTCCGGATATTTTAAGGGCAGATTAAATAGGATTGAGCAGCTCTTGATCAAATACTATTCTTGACTTAGATTTAAATGCTATTCTATGCTTAGAAGTACGATATTTTGTCTACACAGCTACTTGAAGTTTACTTCGTACTAATCCAGATGGTTTCCTTTCAACAAAAGGAAGGCTTCAAAAGCTTGAGGCCATGGACACCGCTCGAAATATCCCATCCAACAAAAGTTTTACGAGAATACTTCAATATTCTCATTTAACACCTAGGCAGGTCAAAGAGATTTTCGTACAGCTTGAATAATGAAAGTGAGATTTCGGGTTATAAACATTGACGGGGATCGCCATGACGAAGACCGTTGTGTCAAAAAAGTCTTTGTACATCGTGCAGAGAAAACTGTGGCTATTATTTCGGAATAATTTTTTACGACAATAAAAGGAAATTAAATTTCCTGTGTATATCGTCCAGAAATCTCCTAAAAAGCACGTGCCAATAGCTCTGATTAACTTGATATTTCACTTACGATTCTATCCGCACTTGTAACGCAACATGAAAAGTCTACGAACCACAAGGAGCTCTGTTAGATGGAAATACGAAATCAGAAGATCTCATTTAAGTTTCATATCATTTCGAGCCTGTCCTAAGAGAAACATGCTGGCTGACGTATCTCCTTATCATTAATAAAAAGTCACACACTTCGTGACTGTTCGCGAAGCTGTCTTAAGGTTTTCATGGAAATAATGACATAATTATACCGATGGTTATTTGGGCTTGGAGCATAAGCAACGGCTGCAGTAAGGGCCATTCCTTTCTTTAGTTCGAGTGGCAGTGGCGATGCGTGCCTCACTATTATAACCAGGATATACAAGCCTTGAGCCACAGAATAGAAAGACCAGAAGCCTCACTCGACAAATTTTTGGCAGAAAGTTCTTAAATGTGCATGCCTAGTCCCAGCAAGTGTATGTCGTACTACGCATGCCCCATTTCAGAAAAGGGTTCTCTTTGGCGCCAAATAATTTTAGCGGGAAATTTAAAAATCAAAACATGGTGTTATTCAACAGCGGAGGAAGTCAGGTCAAACTTGGTGTTCGGCTTTGAATAGTTAAAACGACAACGGCAGTTACCCTATTCATAGTTTCTTTATATTTCCATTGGACGAAGAAAGGTGAGGCCTGCATTTTTTTTTCTTCTCGTTTGAGCACCAAAAGCCATTTCCAGTCTGTTGTGAGAGTCCAACTCCACATTTCATTCACTTGGCCCGAAGATCTCCGGCGTGGACTTAGCTTTCCTCTCGGTGTCAAGCGTTGATTTAGCCTAAACTATACACCTTGGCTTAAGAATTGGTGTTCCTTCCTTAAAGAATGGCTGGTAAATACACTTGCTGGATTAATTTAAGATGCTGTCAAATGATGATGATGTCAGAGGAAATTTCAACCACTGCCATACCTGCACCTCTGAGCTCTGTCTCCATGTCCGTCCTTCCGGGTTAATTGTTTCATAAGGCCTTGCTATAACCTACAATCTAGCAGTAACCATGCTTTCCAAATTGGTCTCAACTACTCTTTGATCTCCAAATGTCTTTCACTGCCGTCAGAGGTGGTGGTTATTTCTTCACGAGTGGCTGGCAATACCCCGGCTGGATTAATGGCCACCTCGTCCCATGTAATCTCAGATTTTGTCTGCCGGAGATCAAAGGGTTCCGACGAGAGTGAGGCTTCTCGTTTTTCTCTTCTGTGCCTCGAGCGGGGTTTTAGATGGAGGTTAATTGAGGTTGATTTCAAAGGGGCTCTACAGTGACGGATACAAGGAAGACTACCGTCCACAGACCGCCAACAAAGTTTTGATTTTTCGGTTAGTTTCAGACCGTTCGGTACCCACCATCACAACTTGAATGTGGGCGACTAAGAGAATAAGGTAGAGTAAATCCATGCGACCCATCTTCTCTCGCATATTCTCCATGTCTTGGCAACAGTATCACTTGTTTGCAAAGGGACTTTTTTATCATCTTCAGAAACAATCTAATTTTCCATTCCTTGTCTAATTTAATTAACGCAGAACTTGCACTGTATTCTGTCATGTTAGATATACTACAAGGCATAAGCCAAGGGAACTTTTGTTATCTTAAGATTGTAGCAGCTTGCTTGACTCGAGGACTAAACAAGTGTTTGTTTTAGCGTTAACCGTAATGAACATTGAGATGATTGTGTCAAAAAGATAGCTGCTGCTTTAAATTCGGGACGAATTGACCTATTTCCCGCTATCAGCCATATGTGTACCATCAAGGAACAGATACAGAAATGAAGAAGCTATCTGAAGAGACAGCGTCTTCGAAAGCCCAGGCTTTGCACGGTGACGACTGTTTGTGCGTAACTAGAACAGCTTGGTGCCAGAAGAATCTCAATAATTTTCCAGCAGCCTCGTCAGTGAAGTGTTTTCGCCATCTAATAAACGGCATAATTTCTAAAATACACGAACGCTTCTGGAATCGCCAGGCTGCTGTCTTTCTTCTTCGTGGGCTATTACAGCAATCTGCCAGAATCTCGCATTTTGTTGTTGTGTAACAAGGTATCATGCAGTATTCCGAAGTAATGATTGCTTGGATGAAGTACCACTGGAGTGTGAAAGGTCGCAAACTGTTTAAACACATGTGATGCATTGTTTTATCCAAACATCAGTCCTAGTTATTTTCATATATCTCAGCAGATACCTAAATACGTTCATGTATACAACTCATATGTGGAGCATTACCATAATAGCAAATTGAAAGGAAAAGGGGACATCGAACTTGCAACCCTCAAGACTCAAAAACCAGACTCGTTTAAACCAATGTGCTATTTCCACATGGGCCTTTTCCCAATTGAATCCTTGTAAAGGATGCTACACCACAAAAACTACGAAAATATGAACATTACAGTTGCAGAATACGAGAGCTCGTCGCTTAACATCATCATGCAGTCGTAAAATTACTCAAAGGACGGACTCTGTCGTATTAATTTATATCAGACAGTATATATGAGAACACTTGTTACCAAAAGATCATTCGCGATTGAATGTGGACTGGACACGCGGACTTATCATAAACCGAATTAAAATACCACTTAAATATACTCTAGATTAATCACATTCAGTTATGAGATAATAATTTCGTAACTATTGCTTCTGTGACAAGCTTAGAAATAAAACCAGCCACCAAGGCGAGGGCAAAATATGTCATTAAAATGATATATTAAAAGAAGGAAGTTGACATACTTCAACTAGTCTCCACGCTTCCATGATGACAGCATACTGGAGACGATTGAGAATAAACCCATTCACTTCTTTCTTTGCAAGAACAGGAGCTTGGCCTATCTGTTTCATGATTGACCGTGTTTTTTCAACAACATCTTCACTGGTCCAAGGTGCAGGAATAACCTCTACCAAAGGGATATAGTACGGAGGATTTATCTGGTGGATAGAAAAGACAAGTAATTTCTCTGCACTGAAAAAAGAGGAGAAGATGGGAAGCTTATGCTTGGCTTGACCAATTTGCCTTGAATAGGTTGAAATCAGCAAATGGAAAGTGAATTCTTTCAGTTCTCATAACCAAAAAGAGATTATTGTACAACGCTCGTCTTTCAGTAAGAGGGGAAACTTAATATTTCAGAACAGGTAATAGAGATTCAAAACATTGCGTGTTTTTGTCGCCATTTATTGCATTCTCTATATTAGATTACAACATAATCTTTTGGTATTTCTCTGAAAATTGTTCAGCATGTGGCGAGGTGTTGGTCTGTCTTCAAAAACACAAAAGTCTTCTCCACCATTTCTTGCTTCTTTTCTTTAGTCTTTCAAGACGGTCTTGCTCCAACGACTTCCAATAACGATAATATGTTTCTTT
>JANTCA010019660.1:2207-14777 GCA_024741275.1 Chironex yamaguchii
AGGTTGTATAACTGAATAAAGCAGCTTGTGCCTAGAGACGACCGTACAGATTCGGTTAGCGTTCGCCAATAACCCTAAGGAATGTGACTCTGCTGTAGGGCAGCATCTTCTAAATAGCCCATGCTTATTACTGATCAAATTCATTTCTGGACTTGTGGTTTTACGTTCGTTTGGAATTTGTAGAAAGAGTATTAAACTTTTGTTGTGTTCAGTAGCCAATATGTTAATTTAATGTATTTATACAAGATAACGACAATTAGCTATACATGCAATGTAAGTGAGTTACGATGTCTGTTGTCTTTCCGTGTAGGAACCATCTTGGATCTGTAATCCAGTTAAACCAGAAAATATTGACACCTCTAAAGGCGCAGAATCAGCCACACTTCATACCCTCAGCCCACCAGATACACCCACGATGCTGGTAAGCGAGGCACCACCTCTCCCCGAGAGAAAACCAGGACCGTCAGGAATAGCTGCATTTGCTGTGCCATTTCGTTTTCCAACTTCCTCTGATCCTTTTGGACAAAGGAGGTCACCATTTAGCTCACCCAAAGGCTCACCTCGCGTGTCTCCTTCCACTTCCCCTTGGGCTTCACCGAGGACCTCACCATTTACATCACCGAGGGGTTCTCCTAAATCGTCTCCGGTTGGGTCTCCAAAGAGTGCGAAACGACTTCCGCCACCACCACCATGCAGTGAAGATGAAGTAGAACCTCCGCCTATACTCCCACCTAAACCGAGAGGGTCTGTATTTCTAAACAGTAATGGATATGGCGCCGCGAATTCCTCACGTCCAGGACCCCCAGCTCGACGGGTGAACAGTCTTTCATCTGGAGAGACAGATAGAAAGTATGCTAGTACAAATGGTCAGCCAGTTCGAGGTTTTCTCGAAACACAGCGAAGTCAGAGTGAGAATGATTTACTCCATCCGAAAATAACAGAAGAAGCTGATAATCCTGCTGTCAAGTCTAGTCGTTCAATGTCAACTGATGGTACATTAGATAACTTCGCTGACGATGTCGATGGGAAACCCAGGGCACCTTCAGTGCATCGGGAGCTTAAACCAATCTTTGACCCGAAACGAGTATCACCGATTCCTGTTGCTGATAAGATAGGCGAAGCAATAGATCCATCTTTAGCTGAAAGAGTACGTGTACCGGTTCCTGGAGATGCAGAGTATAAATTGTTGCCTAAAAACGTTACCCTGCCAGCTAAGATGCCTTCATCTGCCATTTCGCAGGAGTCAGAATATAAAGTACTATCGTCCATTACTAAAATGCGAGATGACTTACCATCAGACGTAACATCAGAAAATATTTCGTTGAAAAGAAAAAATGTCCCCAATCCTAGTTATGAAACTGTATATCCCACTCTTGACTCGGCTAATGGTGCTGCTTCTAGTGATACGGGAAATGTAGAGGGTGGGTCGGCAGACATTGAAGCAGAAGAAAGCCATCAGACATCAGAAAGTGATGCTAACAGCACCGAAACTAGAAGTCGTTTATCAAGTTTATCAAAAAGATGTCCTACAGAGCCAAAATTCCACCATCCACCAAGACGAATGAGCTCTCTTGATAAGTTGTCCCCTGATTTGAAACTTGATTTCTCCAGTAAACCGTTACCACCATTACCACCAGGTGACATAGCAGGTGTTTCGTTTGCTGATGCCTTACCACCAATTGTGAGCGAAGAAGCGTATGATACACCCAAACCAGAGCTACCAATCAAACGTAAACAAACTCGTAAATTGAACTCTGGTACTGAATCAGGAACGACTCCAATATCAATTCCGAGCAGTCCGAATGCATCGTATCAAATGTTGAACACTCATGACTCTCCTACTGTTGTGCCGAGTGTTTTTCGAAAACTTGGAAAGGAGACTAATCCCCAGCCTACTTTTGTTGGAGATGACGTTTATTATCCCATTCCTGATGAAATTCCGGCAGTGTCAGACATTCGTGCTGAACGACGGGAATTCTTGACGGATAGAATGCCGGAAGCGTACGATTTTCCAGTACGTGTCATTGCTAGTGAATCTCGCGGTTTTCACTCAAATTCGCTCCATACTAACGTAAATGCGCATACAATATTTAAAAACTCTGAACAGGATCCCTTCAAGAATGACGACTTTTTTGAGCCTAAAAACTTTGCAAGACAGGTGGAAGACAAAGGAGCCATGTTTGTCGAAGTAAATGATAACAGATCTGAAAGTTCAACTAAATCTAGCCCGTTGCATTCCTCAAACAGAGCTGGCCACTCACGACGTAGTATGGAATCGCGTGATACAATACAGATAACACCATCGACTTCTGAAAGCCATTCTAGCAGGCAACTTAACGAGGGTGCCGCTCGACCTGGGCGCTTTTCTGACAGCGTCCAACAAGGAACGTCAAGGCCACGCATAGAATTTTTTGAAGAAGACTATCAAATTTTGATGTCACAAGGGTACACCAGGGATCAGGTGGAAAAGGCATTGGTCGTAGCAGAAAACAATTTTGTACTTGCACGTAAAATTTTGCAGGTTTATGCGAACCCCACAAAATGAAGTTATTTTCACGAAACGACAAATTGTCGATTGTTTGACCATGATTAGCTGATAAGTTTTGGGGCAAGATTTGAAATTTTCCCTCGTATTACACCAGCGTTAATTCATGCGGGACATCCTACAGTAACGTTTGTTAAATTTGTCTGATCCGACAGTTGAAAAGATCAGTTGATGACAATTAAGATTCAACAGGTTTATTGCCATTCATGGAATAACGAATTTTTCGCTGTAGTGCCATTATATTCCTGTATTCCAGCAGTAGTGTGGTTGGGGACTGTTTGCATCAGGTAGTAACTGTAGTTGCTGTTTTTAGATGTCATTTTCGGCTCTTCTTTAAAACAGCGATATTTCACCTTTAATTTTTTGTAACAATGTGTAACCGTGCGGTAGACTTGAGCGAATACCTTGTTGGAATCTGACCCTGGTTAGAATGTGACTTTTCTTGGCAAACATGGAGCTGACGGCGAATCAGATGTTATGATATGTTGCGTATTTAAACGCTGATATGCTTGGAGATTAGTCGGTACGCAAACGTCCTTTTTGTCTTCATTTTAATTTTTGACATCGATTGTTGACAGCCCCGGCTTGGAGACACGATATACATTGCTAAATTTCTCATTCGAGAACACACTTCCCTGTCAGAAGTTACGAATATAGTAACTGCTGTAATTGATGCTTATGAATGACTATTTTTAATGTTGGTGATGTAATAAGTGTAATAATTCTGGTACCGGCCTACTAAACTATTTGATAAGATAGTTAGCCTGTGCAGTATTGACCCACAATACATTTGACTTGACCTTCATGTAGTGTAGCATTAGTTTTTTTTAACAGTTATAGTAAGTGTACAACTTGTTGCTATTGTTGGACCACTCCAATGTCCTGGTTTTAAGGAGCCTGTATTTAAACGGGATGCTAGTAGTTTACAATCCACGAGGGTGACGGTTACCCATTCATTTGATTTTTGCTGAAGTGTTATCACTTGAGCATGGTCCATCACTTTGTCTTATGAAAAGGTAATCAAGGAGAAAAAGAAGGAAACAAAATAATTAAGTTGTCGGGTTGCTAGATAGCAAACGATTATCTTTTATGTTCACGTTACTTTTATTATACATTTTGTAGGTTTAGCGATAAACCTTATCATATTTGCGTTATTGGACATCGGGTTTCTGTATTTTATTTGGGCTTACTTTTGAACAAAGTGGCATTAATGTTTGTTGGTCCTAAATGGACCTAAAATCTTATATTAGAATAAGGAGGAGCGAGGAATGATAGAAAGAATTTCTGCTTGTTTGATCCATGCAGGTCTCATATATGGTCATTAGTAGAAGTCAATCTTTTACGAGATGATAGTTTTTCTTGAGCTCAGTGTGGTGTTGTGTCTCTCTATACGTTTTACAATTAAGCTGTATCAGTAAGTGGACAGGTTATCTTCTTTGCATGTCATAGTCTGTTAGATGGTAAGAAAAATATGACACACGTACACAAGTGGCATATGTATCTGGTTTATTTTCTTATACGCATCTTGTGGCTGCAAGATATCTAAAACTGGTATCATTGATCTGGGCAGGAGTAATATAGTCAGTGGTCGAGGGTAGTCTTAGGGGGACGTCGGGAATTCGATTGACTCTACTCGACACGGTATGTTATATAATTGGTGATGATTATGTGCATCCCATTCTTGACTTCTGTTATCACGTTATGACTGCGTGGACGATTTGAAGTTTCAGTTATAACAAAGTGTAACGACTACATGCAAATCTCGGGTCATGTTTATCACTTTGCTTGTTGAATTTTGTATTAAAGTTAAGTTTATTCTTTGGCGACTGTAACGAGGATGTCATGTCTCTGAAAAAGCCTGAGAGAACAGAACCTTATTGCTTCGTGAAAATCAACGCTAAGCATCTTGTAAGTTAGTATAGATGGAGAGAGGTAAACAAAGGCTTTTCCGTATTACAAAAAATCATACAAGCAGCCATATTTAACCAATTGCAAAGAACCCAATTACCTCACCATGATCACGTAAACAACGAATACCTTAATCATAAAAGAAGGCAAGTGATGATATACCGGAAGAATCTAACATGTATGCTTAAATTGTCTCGTAATAAATAGAAATGTAAATATCGCCTATTGTGAGGTTGCAAACAAAGCATTCGCCTCCTTTTTCTTGGAAAATGCTAGTTGTTGTGTAGTGGTAAGATTATTTATGCCTCGGCATTGAATACGGAGTTACTGTACTCTAGACGACTTGTATGTATGGCAGAAAACAAGTAAATTGATGTTGTATGCTAGTCGTTGTAGTAGAACTTCTGAGTTGTGTTGTTGATTTACTATACGTATTGATGAACTGGCGAGAGATAGTAGATTGAATGTAATTCTTTTTCAGTTTAGTCTTTGGCAAATTGTGAGTTTAATTCACTAGCTTCAGCCTGAATCAGTTGACGAACACCAATCATACGACATTTTGCGAACCTACTTGAAATCATCTCCAGTGTCAAGATTCCTTGACAATTCCTTACAAACGTAAAAAATTTGATCATTTCACGTTTGTGGGATCACACTTTATCGAAATAGTTTATTTGGAGCTAAATACAGTTAATAAAGTACAACTTAAGGCCCTTTTCATGTCTTTACAAAAGCGAAGTAGATGTAAGTGTATGGGAACGAACTCCTGAGTGAGGTAAACACGTTTCCTTGTGGTCAGCAGTAGAGCATCCTTGGCTTGTTTGAATGCCCTGAATTTGTGCTCACGTTTGGTTTTCAGTTATTGCATTTTGATAACGTTGACGTTTGTTTCCATGCTTGATTCTCTTTTATGTACCAGGCTGAAGTTATGATGTAGAATATATTGGTGGGAGAACACAGTTTGTAGCATAGACCTTTTGACGCGTGATCTTAAGACAACATTTGCTTCCTCGTCAACCATCGCCCACTTCTTTCCTCCAACTTTCGTCATTGTCAACTGATTCTTTGCGTTTGTAGAACTTTCACTCTTTGTGGAATAATTGCACCGTTATGAGTGGGTCGGGGTTGTATGGTATTCTGCTTAACTCCAGGAAACACAGCACACGTATTAAATTAGGACTCCTACTAGCTGAGGGTCGAATAAGAGGTCTTGTTATTTTTACTGTTGAGGCAATCATCCCGAAATTGTTTAGAAGACACTTGGTCATTAAGACTGTCCAATATGTCGTACTTAAGTCTACTTTTGAAATATCAATGTATTTATTTATGGTTTTAAGAGAAATTAGGTTGATGCATTTTAATTCCAAAATTCGAGCGGACTTGCGAAATGGAAATTCGATGGTACAAAAGAGGGGGATGGGGGTATGTAATTTGTGAGCCAAGATGGAATTCGGGGGTACTTTAGCAAATGGTACGTTACTTTGTGCCCAACATTGGTCATAAATACTAGAGGTCAGTTTATGTGCCTAATTGCCTTAAGGAGGACTGGTTTAATCGGATCCTTGTAGTGTGGCAGAACCGATCGTTAAGGGCTCAGCAACGTTATCGCTTAAATTGACCCAGGAAATTGTTGGAAAAAACTTACAAAGAAGTATTTCCGAAGTAGTTTGTCGGTGGATGTACGATTTAGCACGTTACGGCTGCACATTACAGTGAAAGTCAAAACAGTTTTGCTTTTTGTTTTGCTTTGAGGTTTGTTTTTACAAAGTGATTTATTTTGTGTGAATTTAACTATCGTTTATTTTGTATATTCTTTATTATGGTATCATTTTTGTATCATACAGCCGTTATCGTCTTTGTTAATAGCAATTGTTGTTACTTAGTGTGTAGTAAATACATATTATAAAGCAAGAGGTGCAACGAATATTTTGCCCTCTACGCCCTCGTTGGGCTTCAGCTCACAAATTCAAGAATCAAGCAAGTACTTGCGAAGTACTTGTACTCGTTTTCTTACGTAGATGTCGACTTACTTTCCCCTTCGGTTTGTACCATTGCCCAGAAGGAAAAATTGAAAGCAATGCCGATGCACCGTGTACACTTCACTTGATGTTGATTTGAATCCACTGGTGATTTAGCAGTGGCAATCTTTTAACGAAGGCGTGGAGCTGATGATCTTAAGTTGGGACCTTAAAGCCCTTAACTTTCGTATGGGTGAAAGTAGAACGTAGATAAAACTTACTGAGTTGAACTGATAACTACGTAGTCAAAGACCTTGGCTTGTGTCTGGATTTCTTGCTTGGTAGTAGTCGATGAGATCAATGGATTGTAGTATTTATAACTATTGCGAACGATGGCGCTAGTGTATTATTTTACAATTCATTGTTCAGGGTAGATTCTGACGTAATGTCTTGTAGTGATCATGTTAGGTAAAGCAGACACGGAGGATATGCTTTATCGAACCAAAATAGCCTTAACGTGTTTGCGCAATTGGCTTTGCCATGTTTGCATTTGCCTGGAAACAAGTAAGCCCCCCACTCATTAGTACCCAAGAAAGTAAAGGGATCTCTTTGCTATGATATGGTCCTTTCGTACTTGCTAATAAGCAAAGATAATCCAAATGGACATATTGAACTTAGTTTTGCCTGATTTACCATATTGCATGGCATTTTTCTTATTTAAGAACGCAAAACAGTGTTCGTTCGGGAGATCGATCCAAGTTGAGAACAGAGCTCGAGTCAAAATGAAAATAGCATGAATGCGCTAGAAGACTAGTCTCCAAATTAAAGAAACTAAGTAACCCAAACGCAAGCTAAGGTTGTTTGCTCTGCCACTAGCATGTCATTGGATTAATGTCGTTCAGCAAATAGAGTATTCCTCTTCTTTTTTGGTCAAGTGTTATTTGCAGGTGTTGACACTTGGCAAATGTGTGCATTCTGTAGTATCTAGCAGCTCCTGGTAAGTTATGCTGTTTTATCTGGTTTGACGTTTAAATATTTTTGTATGTAATTAGGTAATCAATGGTTTATTTAGGTGGGAGTTGTGAGTAGATTTGGTACAACTAATGTTGATCGTTATTTTTGTCTAATTTTCACTTATCCTTTTACTCACAAATGCATTCTTTTTATCCAAAACTGTGGGATGCAGACAAATATCTCACATTTTGTTATTGGAGAACTACATATGATTCTTACCTCTTGCGGTGGCTTTTTGAGGTTTGGTAATGAATTGTGTTAAGAAATATAAGGATATATGTCTGCGGAAGTAGGAATTACACGGGAAAGACAACCAAGTTAAAACAATGAACAATTTGGAAGTGACCAGGGTCTTAACATCGACTTTTGGCTTGAAGTGAAGAGCAATATCGAAGTACTTGATAAGTGCCAATAAGCAACAAATTTGTGGGAAAGTTGCAGTGGTATCATAGTTGCCACCTGTGCGAGGGATGTGTAGGCAGGGGTAGTGATAATAAGTGCATTCATATACAAAAGCTACCTCCAGCACATTTTGTGCCCCTATCCCATATTGGAGTAGCCACGTACACCCTCTTGAGGGTAGAAAACATTTACAGAAGTGTTCCAGAAAAATGTATTTCTATTTAAGTTAATTTCCACCCCTGTGAGATTTTTGCTACTTCAACTGCGATGATCTGCCATTGGGGTCAATGATTTACCAGAACGTCTAGTTCACGAATCCAAGATTGTGCAAATAGTTGTATCGGGATCTTTACTAGAACGTCTTTGTTCGTCAGTATGCTAACTTTGCCATTTACTCGTCAACGTCACCTCCAATTGTTACAATGTTGGTACTTTTTCATGTCCTTGTGATCAAATTCATGCAGTTTTTGTATTCAAGGAGGTTTCAAGATTGGACGCAAATCATCAAAGCTGCACTGTCAACTTTGTTTTATTAATCGTTTATGTTCTTTTAAGAAATGAAGTTAGTTCTATTTCATTTTACATAACGTTAAAATCTCTTATGTTACCTCAGCTGTCTGCAAGCAGCTGCTAGAAACAGCTCGTCAGCTTCAAGGCCCTAGTGCAACAGATCAATGATATTAAGGGTGAAGTTAGAAAATAGCATGACCAATTTTGTGAGTTACTGAAGAGTGCACAGTATTAACAGCGATTCTGTGGGTGAATTACGACTCCTTGTAAACCTGTGGATACCTGTGGATTTTGTCGTGAAGAAATATGATAATGATTTCAGGAACATAGTCGATAAACATACGTAGGCCGAGACCAAGACCACAAACTATTCTAAAACCTTTTTTATTCCCGAGTCTGATGGCCCAGAATCATGGATGGACTCAGAAAATTTGGTTTCTGATTGAGCAAGTTTATCGTATGGGCCAGAAAAGGAATTTTCAAGACACATTAGCACAGGTTCAACCAGCGTTCACCTTGCAACTTTGTAAATCTTGCCCTATGACAAAGAAATGTGACTCTGCTATAGGACAGCATCTTCTAAATAGTCCATCCTGCGCCGAGCTTTATAGGGATAACCTTTTTTCGGTGTTGTTGTTTTGGAGGCGGTTTACATTCGGGAGCGTAAGCCCAGCCTGTGTCGACAGTAGAAATTTGTGGTTCCCTTCCGGTTGTTCCACTAGTTTGATTTGGCGGTTATCGTATTATCTTACCCCTTTTCTTATTCCTTTTCTTGTTCTTTCATTCCTTTGTACCTTCTTTCTTTGTCTTTTCTCGCCCAATACTTGCTTCCCTGCTTTCTTATCGGTTAATTTTCCATCGTACCTTACACTACAAATTCTGCTATGTTTTCTGTCACTGTATTCTGACAAATCAATGTGATCAGTGTTAGACGAAAAGCTTTATAGATGTCAGTTTTACAAAAGGAATTTTCTTCTTAGCAAAGAAGGTACGAAAGTGAAAGCCTAACCTTATCCGGTCGTAACTAGATTTACGTTATGCAGAAGGAAAAGATTGCTTTAGCAGCCAAGAAGCCGAAAGAAAATCAAATTTCCCAACGACTTCTTTTAACGTGCACAGCCAACTTTAAAAGGAAAACTGGTTGATGAACGTAAAAATGTTAACGTTACTTATTTCATAGGGAGATGCACGACAAATCCCAAGATAACAGACCACCTAATGCTGGCAATACCTTGCACGAAGAATATGGTAACATATCTTGCAAGGTATAAATTTCTTTTTAGCCTGCATCACGTATTTTAATTTAAATTTTTGTTGTTGCTCTTTTTAAAGTTTCTTTTCTCAGATGAGTTAATTATTTCACGCAGTGCTAGTCTTCTCCTTTGTGCCATTAGCTTAGAAATGGAAGCACGTCTGTCTTTTACAATAATTGTGGCAAATGGATGCATATGAGATGTAACATTATCAAAGTTTCTCAAGGTCTGATGAGGTGGCATGGTTTTGCAATTAGTGTAAAAATTCATTTTTCCTCTTTGTCAAATAGAGAGTTATGATTTTTCTCTCTTTTTAAAGTTAACGTACACTCTATCGTTAAGACAACACCTACCTCTTGAATACATTCTAGTATTACTAACTTGTCTAAATTGGAAGATTATGATGTTGAATACTTGCCATCTAACGTCAACTCCATGTATCACACTTTGCAACAATCATATACTCTTTTACTTCAAAGACCGTTTCTTTATACCATATCACGTCTTTGCAGTCATTATGATGAATTTTTTTCACCCTTACAGTCCTTTGAAGATAAATGTGGAAAGTCCTGGTTATCAATTTTTGTCCCAAAAAAGAGGAACATCAACCTCATCAGAAGACATGTCCATAGAATACTTTGTGTCTGTACAAAATCTAAACTAAATTGTAAGCTGTGCAAAATATAATCTATCCCCTTGAAAACGGGTTATCCAGAGGATGTTGTCATACATCTAGCAGGCGTATACTAAGTAAGATATAGAACAATCTTATTTCTCCTTCACAGAGCTCCATTTTTTATGCTGGCCATACATACCTTCTTACAATAGCAAAGAGAAAACTTAAATTGCACCACATTTGGCACCACGCTGTTCCAGTTTGTAAAGTTCATTTCAGGGCTGATCGTGTTAGCACTGATCACTTCCCTGGTTGAAAAACAATAACTGTGGATGTAAAGTATCTCTTTCTTGTCATTGTGTTGAACGCTTTTGTTACTTTTTTTGGTTCGATTTTTAAAATCAGTAATTTAAACTTCAATATGCTTTGTTTAGAATTAATACTCCTGGATGCACCTCAAAGTAGCAGTTACATTGAGAATCTTATTTTCATTAGACTTTGTCAAATAAGGTTAATCACTATTTGGGAGCAACAAATAAAAACGCTTCCATGGCATTAATACTGATTTGAAAACACTTTATGTTTAAAAATTAAAAAAGAGTTTCGTAAACAGTTTGCTATTGCTAAATTGAAAAGGGAAACTGAACGATTCGAGACAGACCCTTGGTTGCAATCAAGGACTGTAGGCTATCTTGGTAAAGGCAAATCGAGTTTTGGCTTTTAGACCTTGTTGGTCATGTCTGTTGCAACGTAATAGCTTATTCCTGCAAATCATATCAAAATGTTAACATTTAAAGAGAATTCTTGTCATTATTTTAAAGTTTTACTGTTTAGGTAGTTGTGTGAACTTTCAAAAGTTGCGTGTGTGCAAATGTTATTGATGACAAATGAATGACTTCTTGCAAAGGCCATTGTCAAAAATATGGACTAGTATTTTCTTATTTTCTAACAGCAGTCAGAGGAAGAGAAACTTACATTTTTTAAAATATATCTACTTACACCTAACAAGAAAGGTACCAGCGAATTCTCCACTCAACTTCATTGTCTCTTCCCGTAAGCATTTTCTTGTTTATATTTCTGCTGTCAACCAGCACTAGTTCTGAGGCGATTTTGACGACCACAATAGTGTAGATGAACCTTAAGAGACAGGAGAAACAACCTTAACATATTGAGGAATGAAGATTCACTCCTGTCGTGTTTGAAAGGAAAACGTGGAGAAACTCGGAAAACTTGAAATGTAGTGAGCCAAGAGATTAACTTGACCTTAATAGTTACTGTCTTCCTTATCACAAGTTGACGCAACAAAATTTGCAAAGGTTTTCCTTTTGCCCCTGTAACGTTTTCTTTTTCATACGATAATTGGACAAAAGCACAGTGGAGGAGTATTATTACATTAGGCCTCACGAAGTGGATGAATACTAATTGCAGTTACCTATTAATTTAGCCCTCAAGAGGCACTTTAAAGTTCTCAATCTCCGAATAGCACAAGCAACAGTGAAGCTCCATTATTTTTAGATGATTGCAAAGGTAAAACAAGCTTATCTGTTTAGACGGGCTTATTGACAATCTCTGCACGTACAGTTAAAATTAAGTGCTTTAAAATAAAACAAAATATCTTCCTGCAATTGTCAAAATCTTTGTCAAAAACTGCAATTAGAAACAACAGCAACAAGACAGTCAGTCCGCCAAGGCTGAAAGAGTCATAGAAAAGACAGGGTCACAGACAAAAAACAAAGTAACTCTACGTCTTAGGTTACGTTACATTTGTAAGGCGATGCAAGATACTATCTAGTGTCCCACAAAACCACATTGAAGTAGGCCAAATATTGATAGAGAAATGATTTTTTTAAGTCGGTCAACGATGAGACATAGGGATTTTTCTATTTTTTGGAATTTTTTTGTATCCAGACGATGATCCCGATCGATCCCAAATTTATTGGGATCTCACTTGGATCAAGACTGATAGCTGATTTTTTTTCATGAGGATCCGTCCAGCAGTTTTTGCATAATCCTGCTGACAAACAAACAAACGCCGCCGAAAACAATACCTAATTGGCGGAGGAAATAATGGCTTCCAAGACTGATGCTGTCAATATGGATTCAAAGACACGGTTGAAATACTTCCTTTTCTCAGATTCTATGATACGTAACACTGTCTGTCCTTTTATGGGGAATTGTATCTCATAAAATATTTTTAGTCCCATGATATGTGCACCCGTCTCTATCAACATCCTCTATGTCAGGCGGTAATACATTTTATGTCTGAAAAAATATTTTGCAGTGACTAGTGTCCTACATAAGAATAGTTATATTATCAGCTGATTTCTTAGTCCGGCCTTTTCTAGGCACCGATCCATCTTCAGA
>JANTCA010019660.1:14877-40350 GCA_024741275.1 Chironex yamaguchii
TATATTCTTCAGATATATTCTTCAGATATATTCTTCAGATATATTCTTCAGATATATTCTTCAGATATATTCTTCAGATATATTCTTCAGTTACAATACTTATACCTTGCAATAAAAATGATTAAGTTTGGTTGATGTTTTTAACTGTATAAACTTGTATAAAGCTACACACTTTCCTTTATGAAGAGAAATTAACATCATTTTACAAATATTGGTGATAGTATCTGACAACACGTATTCAACTAAGACCAACTACTTACGTATTCCTTTAAAATTTTGCGAGAAATACATATCAAATAAGAAATACTTTTGGAGACAGTTGAAGAAAGCATCAAATTGGAATCTTGTTGACTTAATTAGACTGTGGATTGTTCTAAATCATGCTTTATATATTGGGTTTTCGATACAGTGGTGTTGATTGCCAGTATTCTAAGAGAGGTGAAAATTAAGCAAAAGGCAAGGCTATAGCAAAGATTTATTTAAAACGTAGACCTTATTTAAAGCATGTGGCAAATGCATACTACACTTGATTTCGAGCGATAAAAAGTTAATAAATTTCATTGCGGATTGACCAATAGAATTCATTTCGAGTATGTTTTTAGTTTGTATTGAATTCACATGCATTAGTGAATTTTGTAAGAATGGAAGAATGCAAATGGTGTAAGAATTGGGTGTGAAACTGAAAAAGGCTTTAGTGGAGATTGGTTGACAACCATGTGTTGGACACAGCATTAAATCAGAGTCTTGTTATTGTCATTGTTATTGTGGAGTGTGCACTTGAGCATAATAAGGATTTTTTCAACCTCATGTGACTGAAAGTACATGCAGCTGCACAATGATTGTTTATTGGCATTATTAAGAAGCCGAGAATAAAAAGCTGCATTACAGCAATATGCCAACATTGTCATATGTGAAGTAGATATTAAGGTACGTGTATGACCACCGGGTCATCCAACTCGGGTCTCATGACTACAAATCTGTCGACTTCTATATGTGAAGTAGATTCAGCTGCATAATAAGGGTATGTCAAAGTAATCGAACTATAGACTAAGAAACTGCGGCATACAAATTATTTTGACAACATTAGGCAGTGTAAATGCAGCATCACAGGAAAGGAATATTGACACCACTAGCCTGTAGAGTGCTTAGAATAGGACAAACATATGTAAGCAACATGAAGTAGACAGAATGCTGTATTATAGCTGAGTTGTGATGACATGGAGCGCCCGTGTAATGATCTAACTCCCTAAAGCATCACACGTGTGTGTCCATTCTGTAGGCAAATCAGAGTAGGAATGCCAACGGTGTAAAATTATCAAGACCAGTGATTGTAAATTTACATTTAAATTCAAGATGAGATCAGTCCAGAACGTAAGTCAATGCTTCATTATTTTCCGCTCCACACTTGTATTCCCCAAGACGCAAAGGACTCTGGTAAGATTATAGTGATACCTGTAAGAAGGGTGTGTTAATACCATCAAGTGTGAAGTCACTGCAATTGAATAACAGTGGTATGCTGACACCATCAAACTGTAGAGCAGTTGCAAGGAGAATTAGGCAGATGTGTTTATACTGTCAAACCGTAACCACGCAGACGGTAGCATCACTACTACATAGGTTGTTAATATATCGTAAAAGTTGTAGCGCGTCCACGGAAATAATAAACATCAAAGGTAAAATAGCATAAGAGTGTTGAAATAATAAAACTGTTGAAAGGATACACCAGCACAATAAAGATGTTTCGCACCATCACGAGGATACAGCAACATGACAGTGTTTTGTTACATCTTCAAAGTATTGGTAGTGGACTATTGACAGTTTTGAACTTTGCAACTGAATATTAGCACAACAGGGTGAGTCGGCAGCATGTAACAACAATATAGCAGATATAGCTGCATAGCAGACATCTGTTTATCCTGTCAATGCCAAAATTGTCATACGTCTAAGAAAGTGGTTTCCCTCCTACCTAGGTTATCAATGTATCTCAGGTTAGAGCTAAGGCAATCCCTAGAACAGACCTGGCCAGCATTGACCCGAAGGCAAGAGCAGAGTACAGTTGTTGGGTTCACAGAAAATTTATGCAAGATTAAATGTATGCATACATTGCTGAAAACATGAAATCATTGACCCCAATTGTCATCATAATAAAATTGGTATTCATGTTAGAATCAATGTTTGGTAACTTCCAATTTGCTAAAACAACAATGATCTATTGACCATTCGTTGCAAGTTTTAAGAATACAAGTCTTTTGCAAACAGCCTGTTTGCAGCCTCCACTATGAGTATTTCTCGTAGAAGGCACTGCATACAGGGTATCAAAGACAGACTTGAAGGAAAGGATGACAAATTAGATTGCACAATAAAGTGGCATCAAATAGTACACTGGGCCTGTCAGAATAAAAAAAGAGTTGTTGACAAGATCAAACTACTAAGTGGATACACGAGTATACCAGACACGTGTTGCAATTATCAACTAGAGTGAATGATGTTGCGTAACAAAGGTCTTATAACACAAGGAAACGGTCATGTGGAACAGTTGTCTTGCCTGAATAACAAAATGCAGGGAGAATTCACGATTTCACGGTAGCCATTTTCTGGTAACATGGCAGTGTTAAGGTCAAACTCAATTTTGTTAGTAAACATATAGATGCTACCCTAGTCATTTAGTACCATTATCAATTTGATCTTATGTAGTACTGCAAATTTAATAAAAATAGCCTCACGGAAGGATGGTGCTGGCAACATGTCTACATAGAAGTGCATTAACACATCTTTCCTAAAATTTCAATGAAAAACAAAATGGAGAGTCATACAATTACAACGACATAAATTTACCAAAGTTGAATGCATCTTCAACAGTTACTAGAAAGTAATTCTAAAACAGGGCTGAGAATTTTGTAAAGCCATGTCGTACGTTTATTTGAGCCAAATAAGCAATGGATACATCTAGCCTAAGTGAAACATTTCCATGATAGATATTAACGAGCTTATACAACTGGGTAAGAGCCAGTAAGGTGTGCCCTATTGTAAATGATGCATAGATGCTGCTTGTAAGCCAGGGATTTATTGGTGGACTCACAATAAAAGGCGACTTCCCAGGTATGAGTTATTATGTTGCTTGAGACCGATTAGCCCACGCCCAGTTATAAATATTTCCATCATAGAAAGGGATGATTTGAATGCAAAAGACTGATAACTATCCATTTCTAAGCAATAGACTTAAACACTTCAAGAGCTGTTTTTTGCAACGAAAAGCTGTGTTTATTTTTCTTTTCTAACATGTTTCCCAGACGAAGATAAATCTTTGTCTCCTTATACAAAATTCTTTGCTTCTTTATGTTAAAATCAAAAAGGAACTCAACTCAAACCCAACAAAATTAATTATAACCCCATCAATATTTTCAAGTGACTGAAACCCTTTATATGCTCTTGAAAGACGAAAGATAATGTAAAGAGTTTGCAAAAGAGGCCAATTGGTTATAGGAATTCTGAAACTTCTTATTATTGGAAATTTAGGAACAATGGACAGTTCTTTGCAACTATGCAATACTGTTCAGCTTTGTGTACTTCTGCTTTAATTAATCTTTTGGATACTTTATTTTGTAGGCAGGGATTTCCTCACAAGAATTGATAAAAGATGATTGTGTTCAGTTTTGTATTTGAAATCTTCAACTTTTGTGTTATCAGACAATTTTCAATCGCGCGTCAAATTCTGATCAAGCACGTTTTCAGTTGCAAACCTTGTTTTGGAGCCCTATTGACAACTCTGAATTCAGGCTGAATCCAAAATTGCATCGTCTAAAATATTGTTAGTTACTATGATACTAACATATCTATTGTCATTAAGGAAAACCAGTTCAGACCCTTTATTAGGAATGCTCATCAGACGTTTTGTCCCGGAAGTGTCCTTGGTACATATAAAAATAAGATACGTCAGTGAAAGACCCTCAATATGTATGAGTTAAGTCTGTAAGTCAGGCTTTCAGGAAAGAACATGTGTCTTTAGAAGTACAACTCTGTTTGTTATGTCTAACATAGGTAATTTCAAATTCTGAAAACAGTTCTTTCTTTTGTCAATTTATAGATTGAATAGTAAAATTCTAAACCACCTCCTGAACCAAATTATTCAGAAACTGGGAGAGTGTAGTCAGAAAGTTTACTAATAAGTTTGACCGGGTCATTAATTCATCAACAAACGTTTCCTCACCGATAAACTAATGTTATTTATGTGCTGTATCTTGACATTAAGTACAGACATAAATAAGATTTCAAAGTACCCTTTACTGAGAAAATCCCATAATGATGAAGAAACAACAGCAGAAAACACTACAAACTCGACTATATTGATAAGCAAAACCAACAAGTGAAATGGCTACCTGGGTCTAGCATGTGCTTATATGCGTACAAACATATGCAAAATTCTGATATAACTACTGACGATTGTTATGCAATGAACACTATGATGTCACTACACTGATGTTCTGGAACGTTCATTCATGGTGTTCACCACAAACGGTAAATTTCATGCATGATGCTTCACAGTAAGATGGTTGTTCTTGTTTTCATTTTCAACTGTCGTCATTGTCTCCAATATATTGCTAGATATAAATGGTATGGCAAATGAACTTTTTTGTTGTTCAAATTGCCTGGCTTTAGGAAACAGGATTGGCTGTTTGGTCAAGGAGTGTATCATTGTGGTCTGTCCAGTTGAAATGAGTGTTTCCGACCAGTCCACGTCTTGGCTTTATATCTCCTCCCGTCGAACTTTGTGAGAGGAGCAAAGGAAGTAAATGTCGTTGGATAAATATGATAAAAATAATAAAATAACAAGTTGTGATTGGTTAAGAAATGTAGGATGGGGGATACTGACAGATCCGAAACAACAGTTTGGATGAAAACCATTGTTATTGACTTTGATTGGACAATAGTAGTCAAAGCACTGTTTATGCAATCTTCCCTTCTTGAGCAAACTTTTATAACATACAATTGGCGATTGATATAGAGCGTCCCAAAGGGGAGCTTATACATAACATGCTAACTGGAGAAAAAATTGAGTTGTTTCGTTTTAAACTGTGTAACTTTTCAGCAGTTTTTAACAAGAAAGTAATCTATCTGTTGATTTCTGGCGTGCAGGTTGTTCTCTTGTGGTGTTAATTGCGTTTTTGCAGCCACTTAATCAAATGCGTGTTTTTTCTTTCAACAAATGAACTACATAGTATTAAAATTGTATGCATACAATAACATCAAACACATGTAGTCAATGATATTTCTGGATAAATGTCTTACTAGCAACTAAATATCATATGAACCCTGGAAGTATAATTGTTATGACATATTTCTAAGGTTACTTTGATCTACTTTAAGCTGCATCGCCTTTACTATGAATCGGTCGCCATCATAAGAAAAACAATTTTTGTTGAGGATGTGCTACCAAACACAAAATTGTAACACACTCGTTTAAAGGTTTTCTGTTTTATTTCCAAATTCTCAATTGACATCCTTTTTGGCTATCTGAGCAAGACAGTTATCAGTCATAAAATCCAAATGATTTTCATAGTTGCTGATTAAAATTCATGGATTGAAAGCTGCTATTTCAGTCAGTTTCTAATAAAATCATGGTTACTATTACAATGTCTATCTTATCTCATGCAGAGAGTACAAAAATCGTAACCTTATGAAGAACAAAGTAATCTATCTGTTGATTTTTGACGTACAGGCTGTTCTCTTGTGGTGTCAATTGCGTTTTTGCAACCACTTAATCAAATGCGTGTTTTTTCTTTCAACAAATGAACTACATAGTGCATTAATAATGTGTGCATACAATGACATCAAACACATGTAGTCAATGATATTTCTGGATAAATGTCTTACTAGCAACTTAATATCATATGAACTATGGAAGTATATTCTCTGTGACATGATTTTATGGCTCTTGTGATTTAAAATTTCATCTTGAATAAATGCGTATTCAATAGTTGGATTATTTGGACTAAGCTTTTAACTTAAATTGTACAAGTAGTGATGAAGTAAAACTAAATTTAGGAAAATAAATAGAAAGAAAGAAAGGTTTTTAATTTACTTGTACGTTTGACCAGATCATTCAGACAGTAGATCTATCCCATTCTGTATCTTAGTCGAAATTAGTTGAAACGTTTTCTAATCGTTAGATTATGTAAGTTTATCTCCTTTATTATGTCTGATCGTTTGGTTACTTGCTTTAATTTCCGTTCTTCTTCCATAGCTCTTGTTTTCCTTTTATAATGCAATCCTCTACACGTTTCTGTGCCCATGCTTTCACAATCAGTGACCCAGTTCTTTCTGGGTCTGCCTCTTCTCATACCCACAGCCTTTCCGTTCAAGATGGTGTTTGCCAAAGTTCCTAATAGAACAAAGCTTAAAAATCACTTTAAATAATAAATTCAAATACATTTGAATTTAGCGTTGGTAGTGTAAAGCATAAGTAAAGTAAGGAACAATGTTTACATGTTCCATCAAGTGGTGTTACGCTAATACGGTCCTGCTAATGGTGAACATTTACTACATAATTATTAATATTTTGATTTCTATTAAGTACTAAAATCATCTGTAAAACTTTATCTGACACTGATTACATAGATTCAGCAGAATACGGTAACACACAATAATCTTAAATTTGCAATGTAAAGTAGAATAAAATATTAACCCATTAGGGAAATCCAAACCACAAAGCGACGAAAGAGAATATATAAAGAAATAAAAAGGTATGATAAGGTAATATGGTATAAGGTAATGCGTGATCACAAACCAACCTCTTGTATTGCTTACCATTGAAATCATTCTGTGTTCCTTGCTTACACTAATAGACGACTCATTTATGAGGGCCGATTTTTATAATTCATGATCTTTACTCTTATAGTTCTTACAAGAAGCATACGAAAAAATACGAAAAAATCATAGAAATGCCTAAATATTTCATATCTTTTACGGTTTATTGGTATCAATGGACTACCATTTGGGAATACCTCACGTGATTGTATACCATGTTCAAACAGAGGCATACTATTTTTGACCCGACGATGATCTTGTTCCTTCATTGGTTTTAAAATTTTAAATTTTCCTTCCATTGTGGCGAGGACAGATATACTCATATTACATTTAATACCTATTCCGGCAACGTTTTCTAAAGCAGTATTGCATAAGATAACAGCGACAAATGTCATGTGGTGCAATCCATATGATGATGTCAAAATAACGCATGATGAAGTAGTTGTTAGTGTAAGAATGGTCAAGTCAAAACGATTTGCTCAGATACTTTTTAACTTTGAAATACGACATTTACAGCGAATTTTTGCCTTCTTGAAACAAACATTTTTGTAGAATCAGACAAGAATGCTTTGCCTTTATTAAGGGCAAGGCAACAGAACCTAGTTTACATAACCTGCGTATCTGTTTGCCTTCAGGAGAAATTTTAACTCTTAATAAAAGTTTTGTGAAATAGAAAATTTGAGAAACCTTTTCCTTCTTGCGATCCTTCATCATACACATCATTTGTAAATCTTGTAATTTTATCTATGCTTTTATTCTTTATGATACGCCCATTTACTTTCAATTATTTTTCTTTTTGATATCTTGTTCAATTTTACCGTTTGTTGTTTTAACTTTCTTTAGATTTCTCCTTCACGGGATTGTTTGCTATCTTTTTCATCATCATAAACTCTGCTACCATACTTTTTATTCCTTTTCCTTTCCATACCTATGGAACCACGAAAATGTTTCCATTTTTCAAAACAATTTTTGCATTTTTTCTCTTTACATCATTACTAAGTCAGCATTGTCTGGGATTTGATGTTTATGGTTTCACTTTAGCCATAAATTGGCCACTTCTTACTACAGTGATTTACTTTTGTTTTAATCCATTATTACTAACCGTTGTTTTGCATCAATGTACTGCTTCTTTTTCTCATTCTATCATGAAATCAGTATTGTTAAGAAGTAAGTAGTTTCTTTTCTGGCAATGACTTCATTGACATTATTTAAAAAACATAAATACCGTCAGTATTCTAACGCATCGAAACACAGAACCTAAGAAACTTCTTTGAAAGTCTAAACAAATTTTAACAACATGACATTTTTTTCTCTGTTTGAACCATTCTTTTAAACCCTTTCAATTGAAGAACTGGAAAGTTTCACAACTGATAGTAAAAGAGGAACTTCTTTTTACTTTATTGCGTTCACATTCTCAGACTCAGCTCATCTTATTTCTGTGATGCATCTAAGTACAACAAAATATAACGTTAAGGTCTTCTTAAGAAAGCAATGCGGTAA
This sequence comes from Chironex yamaguchii, assembly GCA_024741275.1. Taxonomy (NCBI): domain Eukaryota; kingdom Metazoa; phylum Cnidaria; class Cubozoa; order Chirodropida; family Chirodropidae; genus Chironex; species Chironex yamaguchii. The sequence continues at coordinate 23,182 of JANTCA010019660.1, forward strand.
TATCTAGCGGTACGTAGTACATTTGATTTAAAGACATGACATGAAATTCGATTCTTACAGTAGCCATCCGTAGCCTCCACATCTGATTAAAAGGTCATAGATGTCTTCCGCAATACTTTTGATCCTCTTCATTATTACAGGTAGTATGGCTTAAGTCTGGCTCTTTTTCTATTAATATGAGCCCTGCTTAAATGTTACTTCAAATTATGTTTCCTAGGTCATCTTTGGCAACTACGTTTTCTTTGTTAATGCTTGTGTTTAAGCCAAAGAGCAATTAAATCCAAGATTTCTGAAGAACACCGCCTTTAAGACCTGCTACGAATCTTCTCCTGTATACAGTTTAACTCCGAAGTCCCAATGAAATCCAATTAGCGAAGTCCGTATAGTCTCTTCCAGGCATCAAATCCACCAACTAACTGACGGACGCTGACACGAAGAAAAAAGGAGGAAAGAAAGGAAACTAGAAAATCCGTTTTATATCAATCAAGCTCAGTACTTACCATACCGTGTCATGTCGTAGGGTCACCTCATCAAAGCAAGTCGTATTGAGCTTAGCTGTTGTAGATAATATTTCAGACTGTTCTAACAAGCGATACGTGACTTTTGTAACAATGTCTTGAATTTGTAGGTAACTGCCATTCACTTTACAAAGTATTAGCGACTTATTCGAAACAAGAAAGATATTGTTGCAGAAAAATATGTACAGTGGTCGTGGCTTCCTTGCCGAGGCGTCATGGCAGGGGGAGGGGGGAAGGGAGGTCAGTCACTCTCCCTGTTAAGAGGTTTGTCGGATTTGTTGGAAAATTTCTGGCATAGTCGTCCTTTTCGTATTTTTAAAGGAATTATCTCTGACATTTTACTTCATTCTATCTGTGTCACCCGCTCTTCTTATGCCTTTCATATTTATAGTACTACATAAACAACTATGCATAAAAACTACAAAAATGCGATACTATCATTTTGATTAGTAAATTAGGTAACCAAACAAATAAGATGACTTTATTATATGTAGGTATGTGGCGTCAAATTCTCTAGAACGACCAGAACCAGCCATACAAATTTAAGTATTCCTTGTTCTTATGAGCTCTTAAACTCTAATAACATTCCGGAACGCTCTTCAGCTTTTCTAAATTTTTTAAACTTTCTTTTCCTGAGATACATGCAACTTATTCACAGTAAGATTACAGAATTTCATTATTTTCATTCAATGGGTAGCATGATTGTAACTTCGACCTGGGCTTCCCAAATCTTTTTTTGACTCAAAAGCTACACTATGGGTACATTAACTTTTTCATGCAAGAATTTGACCTTGCAAGAGTTAACTGTTAACAAAAAGTGACACATAGTACTCGGAATTTTTAAAAAATCTTAAAAACATTTAAGATTGGCCAGTCTTACTTATGACAAATCAAGACATATAAAATCTCTTAAGATAATACATTTACATATAGCAATATACTAGCTGTACTGGTATACTATCAAGGTTAGCGGTTAATTTCAGTTCAACGGATACAAGATGCTTTAGCATAGAGACAGTGCAGCAGGGCAATCTTAGAACGAAGTGTCTGTAATGAAAGGGGAGGAAAATGGAGTGAAATCCTGTTTCAAAAGGAGAATACAGAATACTTTTACACTTGGCTTTTTGATCAGGTTGCAACCACGTCATTATGGAGGCCTGTAGGTAATCTATTGCGGCAATATCATTGTTTTGCATTCTAGAGAAACTATACAGTTTCTTTCCTCAATCACGAGAACAAAGGTATGTACAAGTAAAGGAGAAGCAAAAATTAGCCAATGTTACGCCAATGCATAGATTCAAAATGATGTCGATGACAAGATGGTGGTCACAACGAAATGTCTTCTTTGTAAAAGATGACAAATGATTGAATTGTATTATTGACATTCTGAAAGACTGGAAGTCACAGGTTCATAGTAATGAAATTGTCACTAATGCCAAAGACTAGAAGATAAACTTACCCTATTCCAGACTGTACAGAACATGCATGTCTTTCACCAAATTTTGTTAATCAAGCATCATCTTATTTGTAGTATAGAAGAGTTGACCTTCTTAAGTCTGTTTGATTTGGTCATATGGCGAAGGCAAAATTGACATCACAACAATTTTAGTCAATTTTTGAAAGTTACAAAAACCGTTGCATATAAAGAGAGGGCTAGAAGAGCAAGAGTTTATCGATAAAAGGAAACATAAGGGCAGAGGATGCCAGATGAAAACTTTCCACCATGCTAAACATTTACTTGCAGTCGAGAAGTATAAATGGAGAACCTTTTCATGTTGCAGTTGACACAGTGGTCTTGTGTATAAATGAACATTTTTATAATATATTGTTGAAATTTGTGCAGATTTGACATTGCTTAATCGAGAGATCTTTGATGCTGAAAACGATTTACCTTACCATTCATGGGACAAAATAAGACAAAGCAATACCAAACCCTTGATGTACAAAAACTCAAGCATGAGGAATGTTTGTTCATTCAAACGTGACTTGGTCCGAAGGAGCACTCAACAAATAAAGCTTCAGTTACACCAAATGCAGCCTCAGACCAAGAGAGCTTACTGATAGGTATTGTAGTATTGCAGAACTTCTAAATACAGGCAGCTTATCCAAACTTATTTCTGTTGTACAGAATTACACTTCTAATTACTTCTACAAACCGCGAGCGAACATATTTAAAGCTTAAGCTAGTAAACAACAAGTTACACTCCACAATGGGACGAAGTAGGCGTAGGTGCTTGATCCTGTTGAATGCTGAAAAGAATTTGATTCCAAAAGTTGACCACAAAATAATAGACATGTTTACAAGCACTACCTTGCAGAAACGTTGATAATGTAAAGTTAAAAAATTTAATTCATTTTGTTAGACACACTATATGCAGTGGATTGAGTTCTTTATAGAGGATAACCTATGTATTGTTACAGCACTAATTCAGCTTAATTCATCATTATTTGCTTAACTCTATTACACATTCAGTAGCATATTTTGCTTGCAATTATCTCTGTAATGAAACGTGAGTCCAAACGGTTTGTGGGAATTTTTTTCTCTTCGGCCTCCTCTGATACAGAAGGACCACGAAGCCTCTCTTCCCTTGACACCATTCTCCAGATGTTACCTTGCCATTGACGACATCATTTCCTTCCAAACTTTGTAACATAAAACCAACATTGATGAATTGTCAAGTGAGTGCGGAAAGTAGAGTGCTATATACCAATCAGTACGAAAAAGAGACTGGAGATATCACATGGCAAGAGAAAGATAATCAGAATGAATCTTGTGTACTTTGTGATGCAGTTGTTAATGATAGTCACGTATATAATTGATTATGCCTTTTGTTTTCTTGTGCTGATGTAAGTGATAAAGTTATGGAGAAAGTGATACTGCTGATGCGAGATTCTCTTATCGGATGCTGCTGCTTTCAGGGCACATTCTGTGTAAGATCTTCAAGAGAAGTGTGATGCTTTTGCCTCAGCCTGCACAGATTTTGAGGTTACAATAAGCATTAGCATGACAGTCGGGATGACTCAGGCTGTGGGCCCTCCTCCTCACATCACAATACACAGCATTGCCCTCTTTTTTGCTGACAAGTTTGCCTACGTTGACCTAATTAGCTCCGCAACGACAAAATGGCTGTGCCTCCAAAGCCTTTTACAATCTTCAAGAACCTGTCTGAAGCAATAAGCAGCTGTCGCCTAAGTTAAAAGATTTGTGTATACGAAACCCGTTTCGTTTCGGTGTTACTATACGGCAGCGAGACTCGACCTACTTAGCATAGGCAGGAATGCAGGCAAAATATCTTCTACTTAAGTTGCCTTCGCAACATCTTTGGTTTCTCCTGGAAATATATGTTTGGAACATATGTACACCGTCCTTAGACGAAGATGACTGCATTGAAATTACAGCTGCTATATTGTGCCTTTTAGAATGAACGCACCAGAGCTACAATATTTAGTAAGTTTCAACTTCAAAATGCCCCTAAATAACCCTGCCTTCTTTAGAAGGACGTCTTAAAACGTGACACGCGTGATGTTAACATCAATCCACCTGATTGAACCCTGAAAGCGGACAACCGATCTTCTTGGCATGCCAACGTTAGCCAGAAAACCAAACACTCGCCTGCTGCATATACCACCTTCTGTAACACGAGGCCTAAATCTCGCCAACACCCTTACGATCGACGCCCCAGTCGACAAGAGCCTTGATTGAGCCTTTTGGGCTGATACGAATATGGAAAAAGTGATACTGTGATGTTGATATCTGTTAAATGTAGCTGTTTGTCGTTTGTAGACCTTTATTGATTTGGTTACTGTCGTGGAATTTGAACTAGATGCTATAATTGCTGTTAGTATGTTTATTAAATTATGATGATAGTTGACTGGGCAACAACAGTGAAGCAAATAAACGTCACCCATAAACAAAACTACACATTATCCCAACGGAAAAGAAGAGAAGCTTCAGAGAAGGTAATCAGATAACTGATATTAATTTTAGAAAAATATTTAACTACAGTTTTATGACATTCTTCAGCTCAACCTACTTCTAATCGTCTGAAGACTGAAGAATCATAAAATACTACGTACCAAAAATAACCAAGTTCTCGAGTAATTTGCATGGCTTTGGTACTCCTGAATCCTGCTTTGCAATGGAAGACTACATTACAGTCATCCTTTGCTGGTTGAGTTACTTTGTATTTGGCCTGAAACTCCGCTGGTGACATCGAAAAGGCATCTTTAATGTCTTTAACTAATTAGAAAAGTATAGGTTAAACAATGTATGACAGCACAAATATATAGTTAGGTACGAATGTAAAGAGAATAATGTAGTTTTAGTTGATTTATACCAGATCTTAAATTTGATTTACGTCAAAACATTACCCATGTTTGGAAAACTGCAGACTAATTGTCATAATAAAGCTTGAATAATCACTAATAAAGTACAAAATTTGTAACGTTAGTGCCCTTTTAAAGGGAAAATGATAATCTTGAATAATTTCTGTTTACGTCACAAGCAAACGCACTGATTGAAAAGACTGTAATTGATATATACCATACTGGACAACATTATACATACATTGAACATAAACAAGAATGGTTTGTCAGGAAAGTAATTTCATTGAAATATGGCAAATCTAAATTTCGACTTAATTGATTTTTAAATAATTCGATTTAAGGGCAATGTTGCAACTTTTCAGGGCAATATATATGTTTAATGTAAGTAAAATGTATCTCTGCAAAAATGCGCAGGGATATAGCTTTAATTGAATTCAAATGGATATAGATTGACAGGGAAATAATCTGACAAAACTCTTGCAAACTTAAAAAATTTCAGCTGAATTGCTTTGCGAATTATTAAATATAAGAAACATATCGAAAATTTTCTAGGCGACGTTTAAGTCTATTGCAAGTAAAAGATATCTCTGAAAAATGATAATGATATAGCTCTTACATAAATCAAAGGTTTGTATTTAGGAACGTTAGATTAATCAGATAAAAACTCTCATTTATCCCAATTATTCGTATCGTTAGCTCCTTTCTCTCCAAAGAAATAGTTGAGACAGTACAAGAGAGAGCGACTTCAGGTAGATAAGTAAATATCAACTACATCATCTATAATAAAACATATGTTGTAAGTACAGAAAAATATAACAACAGCACAAAGAGAGGTCAGTTCTTTTTAGGCTTATATAAAAATGGAAGTAGACGAGAAATTAATGAAAACACGAAATAGTTCAGAATTAAGAAATCTAAAGAATAGTTGATTGCTAAGAACCTTTCGGGGATCACCATCTTGACGTGATGACGGGGCTTGCGTGCTTCCATGATCCCACGAGCTACGCTGGTTGGAGCTCAAGCTCCTGGCAGGGCCACTCATGCCAGATTGGTCGACGGAAAGAAGCCAGACGAAGAGTGATCCACTGGTCCTCCAAGTTGAGGGTTGGGCACAGGGCTAACAACTCTGTCCCGGAAAAACGACTACATTAAGGAAACAGCAGCAAAAACAGGCTTTACTTTGGCGTGTAGTTGCCTTCCGGGTCCGGTGGGACTCGTATGAATGCTGATGGCTAAAGGCGATAGGACGCTATCAGCAGGATGAGGGAGGATCTGAACACCACTAAGACAAAGATCAGACTATCACAAGAACAGCACTGCACTACACCCCAGATGGAAAGAGGAAGAGAGGAAGACCAAAAGTGACGTGGAGGAGGACAGTGCAGAATGACACGAAAGCAATGCGACACTCTTGGGGTTCATTGGCTAGGTTGCCTCGAGACAGGCAGAAGGGGAGGAGCTTTGTTGCTACCCTACACACCACTGGGTGTAATGGATTATGATGATGATGATTGCTAAGATCCAGTCAAACTTTGACTGATATTCTATGGTACCGCTAAAGTGTGTTCGAACTGAAGATTCGGCATAGATCATCTACTTCTTCTATTGTCCAGGTGTGAGACAAGAACCCCATTCTGAAAAGCCAAATAATCCACCTAGAGCAAACAAAGCCACCTTGTTAACTGGGTTTTTCAAAAACGCCCTCAGAAAAACGTTTCCGTAATATTGAATTGGCTTGAAAATTCGAAGGTTTAGAAATGAAAATGTTTATTTGTCATTGTGCAATGAAGCAAGCATGAAACATGGATGGTTTTTGTTACAACTGAGCAAGATGCCCCTCGGTTTAGAGAAACAAACATAGAATAAAAGTTCATTTGGCTGACCATCTATAACTACACAGGAAATTGATAATATCTACAGATTAGCAACAGCTTGTGCTTGTTCCTGGTCTTTCCTGCTCTCTTTTGTTTTATCTTGCTACCGTATTTTGATCACACGTTCATTTCTCTCTGTTGGTTTAAAGCTAGTTAGGAAATGGAAATGACACTTAAGTCTATGATAGGATACTGTTTTAATCGCTGTTCTCTAAACTAATTGAATTAGATAAGCATCAACAATCATCAAAACTATGTTTGTAAGCGTAAGTGTTTGTTAGAAAGCTTAAAAGCCTCTTAAAGACTTACAGGATTTCACAGGATGCTGCAATTGTTTGTAATTTTTCTACTCTTTCTGAAAAGGAACCAATGGAGCAGATTATCTCATAATCAGAGTCGGCCCTCTTTTATTCGCTACCTGTATATGAAGATTATAATAGTGTGGTCATCGTAGTGGATTTACAATAGAATGACTGAAATGGAGATGGAAAGCAGAAGTCTATTATAAAGCGAATTAAGGAAAATTAGATGCAAGAGAAAGTAGTAACCTACAAAGATATACAATATAACAGATACACACATTCTAAATAACAATTTGCAGTGCAGTGCAACAGGAGAGACTATGAAGGAGAAGAAATAAAAAATTTCTCTATCAGAAATTTCCTGTGATTTTCAAATTCGTTTCAGATGGTCTTTTCAGAATCCACCAATCTTCCTGGTATAACTTAACTACGCTAGACTGTGTGCAGGAACAACAGACCTGCGCGTACACAGTTATACAAAAGGCCGTTCATTCAACAAGACGCTTTCCAATTACAGTTAGGGTGTAATTATCTTCACATTTAAGTACACAGGGTGGTCTAGCGTAATTATCTCACACTGTTCTGTTGCCTATGTAAAGAATTTTTATGTAAAGATATTTCTATATAAGGACGATTTTTACATCTTGAAAACAACTACTGATTGTGAATCAGAAGTTAAGATGATGAAAGAACATTAAAAATTGTATCTATCCACTGATATAAGCACCAAATATGATAATTAGAAATAGTAATAATTGTTCTTAAACTAACAATAGTCTTCGAAACTTCTTTTCTCAAAGACTTATTTATACAGTAGTAGTATGTTAATTATATGTAGGAAGATTGTTGGACGTAGTACGAAGTCTTTATAAAGTAAAGGTGAGAATATTAGCTATCAAGCGCAGCCTTGGCCATAAGGTTTGCAAGACAAGATTGGAAGTTTTTGCAAGGGCACCGTATAAGCTATTCATCTTGTCCAAAGGGGCTAACTTGCTAGACATTCTGACAAGCCTTTATATTGTCAAGTCATATGGCATTGTAAAACTAATCAGCAAAAACAGTTGAAAAATCATTAGTAGATCTATAAGAAAACGTGAATCAGACAACAACCGTGCAGATTTCAATATGGGATTCATTAGTTAATGATAATAAGATTAAGACTAATCATTTCTCTGTTTTTCGTACAAAATGACATAATAGAAGCAAACAATGCTACCAGTGGTTGTTAAAGTCAAGTATTTTGTGGCAAGATGATTGTGACATCTTCGGACATCTCTCATATTCGGCAAATGCTCATTAGCGGCAACATGAAACTGAAAGATGACACGAGGTACTTGATTATCTGCTTGAATTTGTAAGGCACATTTCAGAGCACAGTTCCTTCTTCCAAGACTTCAAGTCAAGAAACATATTATCAAAACTGTACGGCGTTTGTTGAGAGCGATATCCAGATTGAAAACAGCAAGATTCAAACATCCCAAGTGCGGATGAGAGAATTTGTCATCGATGAACTCTGATCACGACAATTAGGGATAAGAGTAAGCAATTAAACAGTTTCATATAAGACGAGGTGAAACAGGGCAGTAGAATCATACATACATACATACATACATACATACTCAAAGAAATACCAAAAATATTTAATGCGATATTTTTCTCTTGTTAAGATGATTGTGAAAGTTTTGTCTAAGAACTAAAACTTCTCGTCTTCTTCGCTACAACTTTTAATCGAAAAGAAACAAAATGATTCCCCTATTATTTCTAGATGGTCTTTTAGACTGATACAGCTCTCCTATAGAAGCGTCTACAGAAAACCCTTATTGGTCAATATGTTTGGTAGGATTTATCACAAAGTTACATTAGGCCAACGTAATCAAAACACTAGTTTACAAGGAAGCATATTTTTACTCTTAATAATACATGGATTTGAAAACACCATCCTTAAAACACTTATTATTTATCGCTTCCCTTCTGTCTAAGAAGGTTGCGTCTATGCTTCCTAATATAAAACACCTCTAAAACACTACGATGGAATGTGGACCTAGCTTTTGCAACCATCCGTACGCGCAGAGTGACATTGCGTAGATAACGGTCAGGGCTTACCCGATCGCAAAGATTGGTGTTGCATACTGACTGAACATACGCGAATGTGTCTTGGTTACTTGATTCTATTATTCAACCTACGAGACGTGCGACCAACGCACCTTGGGTCAAATCAAAACGAAAATGTGTATATGACCATACTTTTCTGTGTGGTAGGAAGTAGATGCTTTTGAGTTGACGGGAAAATCTTCCAAGTACAATATTTCTTTATTTTACATATGTTCGTCCCTTTTTCATTGGTTAATATCCTATACTAGTGTTGTCCGTTATGGTATTCTGACAAATCTATGTGAACAGTGTCATACGAGAATCTGTATATGTCTGCCTGCTATTTGAAAACATTTATGACTTTCAAAGATTAAAGCTCTTGAAGTGTGGAGCTGGAGAAGTTTGCTCAACACCAGTTGTAAGGAAAAACTTGGTAATGCGAATGTTCTAGAAATGACTAAAGAGAGTTGAAGATTGCTAGAAATCGTAAAAAGACTGAGCACAAACTAAGGCATAATGCGCTACTGCGAGTGATCGTAGAGGAAAGAGTCATTGGGAAGAAAACCAGAGGAAGGCTGAGAATTTACATGATGAAATACTTGACTAGACTGATTCACGACCAAGGGCTGATGGCATCCAAAGAGATAAGGTCAGAGTAACAGGATCTTCTGCCTCCTCATGGAGACGTAACTTAACTTCACATGACAATTGGAAATATTTTCAGACAAATAATGCTGCAAACATGACTGCTGTTCACATCGTTGATCCAAAGAATGATTTAAAGCTTATTCCCAAAATCAAAAAATAACTGTTCAATCAAGATACAAGATTTAACGAGAAAAGAAAAATATTCATGTAGCACTATCTTCTAAATCACAGGATTTCATCACACCCATTAGCATATGTCATAACTGCTATGATGATCTTTGCAACTTTTTACTTCTATTAAGATAAAAATATCCTTTATGCCAATTCAAAAACGCTAGAGCATAGTCAGCATGCATAAGAGTTTAAGTACAAATAAAAACAACGTTTATTAATTATTCCCTACCATAACGTATAACTATAAATTCATAAACCCTCTTGATTTGTATACTGTGTTTTTTTTCAAGCACACAACTCATAAATATATAAGCTGTTGCTGTCTTAACATCATTCCATTTCCAGGTTATCTTACTTTGAAATCGAATCTGATATAAATTTCTGCTCATAGGGTATCTTCGACAGAGAATAGTCAGTAAACTAGTATGATAATTTTATTACATGTAAATGCATACTTATTAATTAACTTTATAGTGGCACATCACCCATTTAACACCATGTATTCTTAAGCTTCAACAGAACACAACCCTCTTGCAAGAGTGTAGAGTTACCTTCACCGAAGCAAGTGATGAATATGTTACGAAATATCATATAGATAGGAATTTTCTGAGCATTCTCAAAACTCTGTTATTGAAAAAACAAAATAATGGTACTTTTGGCAAAATTTGGACATGATCCTCACTAGTATAAGAACTGGATATCGAGTATCGATATTGAGAATTTTTATTAAGTATAAAAATTCTTCCTTGTCACTGAAAATTGACTGCTTTGATAAGAAACTTTATTCAAGACGTGAGGAGCGTATAACTGATAACTGAGACATAATTATAGAGGTAATTTTTTACTAACCTACTATTAATCATCGATCAAAATGAACAAATGTGGGGAAGGAGAAAGAGCACTATCTTATCAGCAATTATTTCGAAATTGATGTAAAGCATGTTAAGAATGACCTTATTACGTACATATGCTTGCCTACATAATGAACACTGTCACTGTTTTTTCTACAAAATTTGAAATTCCAATGGTTTTTTCAAATTGCCGGCTATTATTTGGATCCCAGTGTTACGACTCTATTCCCTTCTGCTTGCAGACTAACTTCGAATTTTATTTAAGGCTCACGGATTTCTGAAATAGCGGGTGAGAACAATACATATTGCAAAACACTATTGCAGAATGTACTGTACTAATTTTAAGGTAACTAAATCATGGTCAATTTTATTAGCATGGTTAAAATCGTGACAGATTATACTTCCCACATTCCTCAGTGACTATATTTTGACAATGACAAAGTAATGGCGGTTGATGTGGTTTTCATTAGCTGTCTCCAGTTGTAATTGTGAACAAGGCTACATTTTCAAAAATTAAGCAAAAACTTGAATATAGCTGTTGTCGTGCCACATGTCTGTCAATCTGGTAATAGATAGATTTATGATCAAATTTCTCCCTCAGTCAGGAGTCATATCCAGTGTCTGGTTCAGATTCAAACAATATGAAAGAAGGAGAGCAAGAGCCATTTAGAAGTACAAAACGAGACGAAATCACTATTTTTTAAATGCTTTTTACAAGTGTTGTACAATTTCCTTCTTATATAGGTACAAAGTATTGATATGGACTAGATTACTGACACACTACGACTACAACTTTTTAAATTACTTGTCAGCGGTCGTGCAGTAATTTGGTAGATGCAGAGTTCTAACAGTTGCAAATTTGAACTGGAGAGACGAGAAGCGTTTAAGCTCACAAACACGAGGTCGTTGTCTTAAGAAGGTCATGTTACAATGATATATATTTTCTCATTTAAGGAATCGAGGCTGAACTCGACGTAGTAGAGTTATCATTTTAGTTTGACTCGGAGTGTAACTATCGTTGTCGTGTTTGGCAGTACCGACATGGAAGCCTACATGGCTACATTAGTATCTCAGAAATGGTTTTGAAGAAATTTACTTTATATCTGACAAGATTTAATGATCAGCAGTGCTAAAATTTTAACTATAAAAAGTTGGTACTAGTCACTGATATAACAGCTTTCATTGTCCTCCCTCAAGACTCTTATCTATACCCCTTCACACACTAATTGGTTTTAAAAGAATATTCTGAGCAAAAGGTAGGAGGAATAACCTCTTAAAATGATAGAAATTATCATTTCTAGAGAGGAAGAAACTTATTTGGACCTCGTCAAGTGCACCACAAAGAAAATGGTTGCTAAGAAAGTGCTAGCTTGCATATTATCGGATGATTATCCTGATAATGATAATGGTGATAGTGATAATGGTAATGTCATGTCGCCTGAATCAAAGACTAGTCATAAATAATCAATGAAAGGTAAGAGTGCAAATGTAACACTAGTAGTTTCAGTATCAGCTAATGCTCCTGGCGTCTTCAGCGACTTAAGAGGAGACTGAATCCAATTTTGCCACCTCGCCTTGTAATTAATTGCATCCTCAAAATGAATTCAATGATTTGTATACGCAAAAAGATTGAATTACACTATATTCAACCTGGGGAGGAACGATCGCATTGTCCATCTCATACATTAATATTCCACAGCTAGTTGATGCTTTTAAAATGTCTTTGATAATGGTATTGTTACTATCTCACTGATTTTGCATCTCATGCCTCAATGGCTATAGGTGCACGCAGTGAGATTAAGCCCGAGTAGCACTTTCCTCTTTTTTTGATATGCACGTATCTACTTCGAATGTAACTTTATCAAATGTGCATACGTCGAATTGTCATGATCGAAAGCAAAACGATCACAGTAACATATTCATTTGGCAAAATGTCAGAGGAAAAAGTTTCACACAAGTGTCGCCGTACGCAGGAGACAGTACTGGGTTGTAAAAAATAACACTACTTCCAATGTTCTCTGTAATGATTTCATTGTTTTCGCGTAGCATAACATAAGTTGGACTTCTTATCTAGTCATCAATAAATTTATGATAGGTCAGCTATTATGTCCTGCGGCAGGATGGAGAGAATGCTCCAGCTGTATCAAATTACTTACAGGCATCATAGAGCGAATCTCCCCCTGAGGAAAGACTATGTAGGAGATCATATCTAAGTATATGTGCAGTAGCCTACCTTGTTGAACTATACAAGACTTCCAAATAATTAACATATTTGATACCTATTGAATTTATATTTGTAGGTTTGTAAAACACGCTGCGAAGTAAAACTAAACTAAAACATTAACAAGTCAGTGATTCGACAGTATTAATTAGCCTCGCACTGGCTACGTTTAAGAAAGGTTAGTTAAAATCCGTTTCATTCGAATTAGACAAGGCGGAGAAGAATACATTTATACAACTCAAAACAATACTTTATTTTTCCCATAAAAATGTCATGCGAGTTCTACTTGAGTCGATTATATTTCGAGATGATATAAGAGCTCCCTTGTCAAAGAACAGAACATAATGGCTGTTCTGCAGACAATCCAAGCCAATCTTACGTTGGGAACCGATTTTTATTTTTTATTTTTCCTTAAAACATAGTATTTGCACAATCCTACTCACTTTAAAGCCATCAAGACTGATCCTGTTATAGAATGAAAATCCTACATGACAAAATGCGGCGCAAAGAAGGATTCTCTGGTCAATAAATTCAGAACTAAAATGCATGTTGTTTTGAAGTTTCTGATTTTGTAATCTGCTTTTATGGTGATCACAGTGTCATTTCAAAGCCGCTAAGAGGCTTGCCTACTGCTTCATGATAAAAGCCAGCTGTAAAGAATTGTATTATGGGAAACAAAAGGCTTAAGGCCTAGTACTTATAAAACAAGGCCATATGAAAGAGTTAAACTCACAGATTGATTAAAAAGCCAAACGGAGTATGTCGATATGTAATTAAACCACAACCATGACAAAAATCAGAGTATAACAGTTCAAGCGATCTGCCATCAGTTTTGCATACATCCTGTTTTATTTCATCGTTGCAATACCGTGAATTACAAAATAGGGTGATTAAGAACTTTGTCTGTTATAATATAAAGGTTGAAGATAACTTTGGCGCCTTTTCCAGTGCTACATAGTTTCCAAACTAAATCCACTTTGACTTCAGATTATAGCGTTTTCTGACTTAAGTTTACTGACGCATTTATTTGGCGGTGATTTTTGTATCAGAATAAAGTTTTGCTCAACTGAACGGTCGGCTCAGCTTAATCTAAATCTGTAAAACTGATTCATAACCCAAATCAATCAAATGACTCGCTCAACCCACAAATTTTTGCGGTGAATAGACCTATATTTTTGCGAATACTTTGGCAAACTTATGGCAATAAAGCAAATATTTTTCATAAGTTATCTTGTCCACAAAGAAGTTTGTATTCACTTTAGGCCAAAGTTTTATGAAGGCTTCTTCAAAAAGGACTGATGCAAGATTCTTGCTTTCATTGTATCTTATCTTGTTGGATACTTGTCTCAAAACGCTCGCAATAGAACGGTGACGTTTATTTGCAACAGAAATTTTTATGGGAACGTAAAAATGAGGTTCCTTGAAATAAGGAGGGCAAATGTCTGATGCGATATTTTGATGGCATTCGTAAAGACAATAGTGATATCTGTAAGAGTTTGTTAATTTTTTTGTTCTTCTCGTTCATCAAAATTTGCAGCTTGTCTGAACATTTCTTCTTAATTAAGTTTAAATTGTTCAGAACTACTTAACAATAACGGTTACATTGATACAGATACCAATGAACATGAGACTTAAAAGATTGGAAGTCGTAAAGAGGAAACACAGATTGTGGAAACAAATTTAAGAGTAGATAAGTGCGAGGAAGGAGGCAAAAGCTGGTCGCTCAGACGTACTTTGAGGCATTAATATGGAGAGGAAGTTTTAAAAAATTACAATTTTCACCCTTCGTGCCTTCATTTTCTTAAAATATTGACGAAATTCAAGGAGATTAGCCCGAAGCCAGTACATGTGGCCTTATCGCTAGACTACCAAGAGCTTATTACTTAACGCCTACAGAAGTTACTTGGTGAATACATTTCAACAATATTGCCCAGTGATTACTCGCAAACTTTTCTTAGCTCTAGCCGGAATTTTAATTGTTGAAATGATAATCCGCCAATGTTTTTGGTCAGTTTAAATAGCATACGTGAGCAAACTCTTGAACGTCCCTACATTTGAGTTACATTGTGAGTGACTGTAAGAAAAAATTGTATCAAGCTATTCGGATAAAATCTTTAACGTTCGAATAGAGCACATATATGGTATAGAAACTAACCTGAAATAAACTTGGCTTAAAAAGATATTACAGTGAACAAGATAGCAATTATCTTATGAGATGTATCTGTCTAACCTTGATATTCGGCATAACCACTACATAACATGTTGAATATCCTACACAACCTTCATCCTTCGTGTCATGATTGCAATGAATTTTTAGAATACGATTTTTTCTTAAGAAATTTGTTATGTTATTATCAAAATTCAAAGCTTAACTGTTATCACTGATATCACTGATATTGATCAGGTGCTCATGTTTGAATACTGATAATCAAAATATTGGTAAAGTTCAAGTTCAGGTTCACACAGTACGAGGTTCTCAAATTTCTCCAGCTAGTTAATGTCTTTGATATGATGTCATACGATGGAAGAGGTTTGCAAATTTATTGATGTAATGGCCTTGGTAGACAACAAATTTAGAAGCCAACCATTACATTGCTCTTTCAAACAAAGCATATTATATTCTGAGCGCAAACCGGATTAGTTAAGCTGAACACGGCGTAAGGACGAACACTCAGATAAGATCAAAAGATTCTGCGCTGATAAATACAAAAGGGATCTCAAAGCATAGGGTTTAAGATTACGTTGAATTTAACAATAATGACTTCTTGTCAACAGCATGAGATTGAAGTACCGTTATGTCTACATTTCATGGCAGGACAAGTTCATTTAGTGGTGCCTAGGTGTTCAATTTACTGACTGGATTTAGTGCAACGACCATGGTTGTAATTTACTGAAAGAAGAGTCAACATAATCTTTAGCAAGTCGTAGAAAAGACAGATAACGGAAAAAGAAATGGTGTTATGTAGTTGAAACTAATTTCAATGTACACCGTTGTACATTGAAACATTGATGCAATAACTTGAGCAAGAGAAAGTAACCGACTGAAGAACCAAATTGCATCAGACACTACCAACTGAATTTCAATCTCACAGCTATGTAAGCTTTTAGAAGACGAAAAAAAAATATTTGAAGCGACCATTTTGATTTCTAGTTTTGCTTAACACCAAAAACGAAAATTAACTATAAGGCCACTTATGAAAAGATATCAAAAACGTTTGTGTCGTCATGAAAATTGCCCAGATTCGTTCAGTGAATTAAAGCGCAGGGTATTTACTTCACTTAAATTATTTAGTCATTCGTTGCATTTTCGGTAGGTAATTCAGAGGTCTGGATCTACCAAAGACATGTTAATTTGATGTTATTCCACTGCCGCCAAATTTTCATGTCTCGGTGTGTTATACATTCCGTACCTCGTTATTTGCTGAATAGAATTAGTCTGTATGATGTATTGTTTACTTTGAACTTCATTTATTCCTACCAAAGTGTGCTGTAATCAAGGGCCTCTGTTTCCAAACAGATTCTTAATCAAAGTTCAAGTTCTATAACCCGCTTCAAAGCCGAAGGGTGAGTCTTGGCTTATCAAAAAGGTATCAAGACATAACATTGAGGGAATCTGAGGCGAAAATGTATGTCATCAAATCCATAGGTCATCAAAGTTACCGTAATGGAACGATTTGATTTCAGGAGAATAACTTCCTAGGTGTTCCGTGCTTAACGTTTGATGTAACTTTCCAAAAATGAAATTTATCAGTGTTTTTCATGACAGTTAGAAAGGTATTAAATGAATGACAGAA
Organism: Chironex yamaguchii; assembly: GCA_024741275.1. Classification (NCBI taxonomy): domain Eukaryota; kingdom Metazoa; phylum Cnidaria; class Cubozoa; order Chirodropida; family Chirodropidae; genus Chironex; species Chironex yamaguchii. The sequence continues at coordinate 39,981 of JANTCA010019660.1, forward strand.
AATATAAATATAAACATAAATATAAACATCAGGCCTGATGATTACATTAGCATGAAACTAGTAGTAGCAACAATACCCTAGGTCTAAGTGGGAGCCGACCAGGCTCGAGCTGGTAACACTCAGACTCAAAAGACAACACTCAGAACTCCGTGCCATCACGGCAAAAAGGTTTGGTGAAGGACTTTCAAAGTCCTTGTGATTACGAGATGAAACCCGGTGGTGGGTAAGGGGAAATTCATTAATTTAATTGAACATGTGCCCAATTGTAAAATCTGCACTTTTTGCTACGCAATCTTCTAACAGAAGCATCATGCCTCCCTTCAAAATTGCTTGAATCTTCGATCAAATACAATGTTTGCTTAATGTTCAA
>JANTCA010019661.1:7053-24242 GCA_024741275.1 Chironex yamaguchii
TAAACTTGCGGTGTACTCTGGTAATATAAACATGCAGTGTATTTTTGTAATTTAAACTTGCAGTGTATTCTGGTAATTTGAACTTGCAGTGTATTTTGGTAATTTGAACTTGCAGTGTATTTTGGCAATTTGAACTTGCAGTGTATTCTAGTAATTTAAACTTGCGGTGTACTCTGGTAATATAAACATGCAGTGTATTTTTGTAATTTAAACTTGCAGTGTATTCTGGTAATATAAACATCCAGTGTATCCTAGTGTCTAGAAGTCATCAATAGCTTTGTATTACGTTATCTGAAATATGATAGCACCTTGTCAATTAAGTATGGAAAATTCCACACGGCGCTGCTTCGCAATCGGAGCATTTGTGGATTAAGTGCACAGCCAAGATTCAAATATTCTACTAAGATCGTAGTTGACGTATTTATCTGATTTTGTATCTTTGCTATAGCACACTCGAAAGAAAAACATTTTCTTGCTTTCTAAAGAAATCAAATCGACGGTTCAATATTCCAAACTTTCTGTCTGGCCAGATTTCATGCCTTTTTTTAAATACAAAAACCAATTTAATACTCAAGTTTACGTGAAAATTCAAAGCATTCTTGAAATGTTATCGGGCTATGGGAATAAGGGCTATTTGCATGCTTACGTTTTACGAAGGTATGAAGGTAATGGGGAAGAATGTAATTTAGAGCTATGGAATCTAATTGTAGATATCTAGGGGGTATAGAAGAATCGTGAGGAGGAACAAACTCTGCCATTTGATACCTTAGCGTGCATGCTGTTATGACATTTTACTTCAGCTCACGTAACTTAGACACGACGTATCTAATAGGGTGGTTGCTAATCTTTTGTATCAAATTATCGCGGTAGTGGAACCATTCACAATCTGTCTTCGTTAAGGACAGAGCTCATCACACAAAGAGCATAGCAAGAAGTTGAAAATAAAGACATTGATAAACAAAGGCATGCCAAACTTGACAGTAAGGACATTACTATGCACACAATACAGAGTGCATGACACCGAGAAAATAACACAGAATATAAGATAAGGAGAATAAAAACGAAGACGACATGTTACAAGTAACAATGCATAAGACACAGTGATGAGCTCATAAAACGGTTAAGAGCGCGACATAGAGTGCCTAATAGAGAGTAAAGCACATGGCAGGAGCATCAGAAAACATAACGAGGTTGTTGATCACGAGCACTCAGCACGTAGAGTATATCACAGAGTAAGCCTTTAAGTGTGTATGAAAGAGAAAAAAAAACTAGCAGCAAAGAAGGTTGCATGATAAAGTGTGCACAGCTTGTAAGACACAGAGGCTTCGTAGTTACGTAGCTAATGCTCAGCTCGTAATACCTAAAAGATATCAAAGACCAAGAGCTTAGGATTGAAAATTCTCGTCGGTCACATCTATAAGATACAGAATAAATTTATATCGGAACAACAAATTCTGTGTGTAAGCTTGCTTATACCACCGCTGTAGTCACAGTGTTCCCACTACTAAAATAATTGGTTGTACATTGATGATCTTACATTTCATTATTTGCATTATTAAAATTTGCGTACGAAATTGTATAAATAATTTGAGATAACGACTTCTTTACTTTGAATCAGCTTTGGCGCTCTTTGCCGCCGTTTGGGCGCAGTCAGATATGTCCCCTGGTATGGGAATGGGAAATCCAATGGCCAATAAGATTGGAAAATGCACAACAAAACAGATTGCCGAATACTCAAAGGCATGCTCTATGAAATTTTTTGCTTCTTTTCGACGTGATCCATCTGCTGACTGCAGGTAAGTTAAACATGAGTGCTATAAAATATCATGGCTTACGTTTAGAGATCGCATTACCATTGATTACTTGAACTTGGATATAAGTGAAATTTACCTTGACGAGAAACTTTAGTGCGTCTAGTTACTTCCATTCATTAAAGAGGTATGGGGTTTTTTTACCGTTGGTTTGTTGGTTTTTTGTCGGTCTGTTAGCAACTTTACGCAAAGCGTTACAATCGGATCGTCAGAAAAAGTTTGCCAGAGGATCTTTGTCAGGCTACCCGGTACAATGACGCGTTTGAGGACATTTGAGAACTCCCATCTGATGCTATTGGCTTGGCGTGCTCTCTACTAATGGTTTTAGTTTACATTGAATTCGCAACGCAGTTGGTAATTTTAGCTCTCTGAACGAGCCTGCAAACTTTACACTTGCCAGTTGAAAGGATAATTTCGTCCCCCGTCACTTTCAGTTGTATTTGAGCAATTGTAACCTTTGTGAAGAAGGCGAAGGATAAAGACCTATAAAGCCAGGAACACGAAATTTGTGTCTGTTTGTTAAGGGGTCTTTCATATTTTCATGAAAAAATCACAAGCGTACATACCGTTCGATGGGGGTGAAGGGCTTAAATAGCCGTGTACACTTTAACATGCCAAACGATGTTACTGTCAATTTTAAGTAACTGATCTCTTCGACTTCATGCATGCTAATTGATGGAAAATTCCGAAGTCCTTTGGTCTGAATAAGGTGTGACTTGAAATTGGGTTGTAGTCATCATTTTTGTCTGTGTTATAACGATAAAAAGTGTACCCTTCTTGTCCTTTTTACGTCAGTGCATACGTTTTTGTCAACTGGGATAGAATAATTTATGTTCGAGAAGAAAATGATGCTGAATATATTAAGAATAATGGTTACAACATATTTGAAAGGATCGGTTACATAAGTCGTTTCACTTCACGCTTGATTTGGCTAAAGTTTGCAATTTTTCTATTTCGTGTAGGGAACAGTATAAGAAACAGATACAGTGCATTAAGAAAGAAATTTTGAGATGCATCAAAGGAACCTTCTTCGAAATGTTCAAGGACAGCCTGATGTCAGGAATAATGGCAGGATTTACTGGCGAAGGAAGTGGTCAGCGACTCGTTGAGGTAACAATTTCCTATCTAAATATACATTGAACTGGCAGCTATTTACATGTTTTTTGTGTGAAAATAAGATGACAGGTATTATAGTAATCTGATAAATAACAAAGACCTTGTAGATCACAAATTCGCAGTCTGAGTTTTCTCGTCGTTTAAAGAGCGACAAAGATAGGAGCTTTATGTTTACTTGTTATGTACTTGCCCCATGTTACGGCATTTTTACGGAAGTCATTTTCTTACCCTGGTGTCTTATATACAAAAGACACACTTGTGGAAGATTATATTCTATTTTGTCGTTATTGTGTTCAGGTGTATTGTGGAAATGAAGATTTCAAGCTTCTACCACCGAAAGAACTCGTCGATCAGTGCAGCAAAGACTTTATTAAATTCTTAGTAAAAGACTCAAACGATTTGCTGAAGCTCTTCCGCAAGGACAGAGCAAGCAAAGATCTGTGTGGGTATGTGCCTTTACCAAGTTTGTAATTTTATATACATCAGACAACAAATTTTAAATTTCTTTACACTTGCAGGGACCGAGGCAAAGTAAGAGGATGTTTGAGTTGACAGCATTCCATGACCAAAGCTTAACTTTGGGACCATTCAAAAATTACGTAACACCCAACTTGGCAAACTTTGACCCCGACTCCCAACCCCTTGTAACTCATCGTTACAAATCTAGTACCACCCACCCCTTGTTACGTAACATTTTGCGTCTTAAGACCCCCTATCGATGTTTCCGTTATCTGCTCATGTTTCATAGTACCCATTACCTTCATGTAACATATAATCACTCGACCTAGTGTTTTCTAATGTAAGAAAATGATCACAGGACCATTTATTTGGTACACAAGATGACATTTTTGGTACTTTTTCGTAAGACCAGAGATAAGAAACAAATATTCAAGATGTTGATCATACACTTCGAGAACTAAAAATATCAGCAGTACAAACTTCAAATGTCATTCACTATTGTCTACACTATCAAATGCTTCATCAACATTCTCCGTTGTGGGACCAAAAAGGGGTTCCGATCTCGGGATCTTTCACAACAGGTACATCTTCTATGTTGTCACTTTGAAATAGCTATGACCTTGATGATTGGTTCTATCATTAGAAACTCTTCCAAATCAGAAGTTAAAGAAACATTCCAAAGTTAAAGAAACATCCCGAAGTGATGCAGCTGGCATTTAAAACTGTCTGCGAAGGTCACAACAATGTTTCAAAACAGTGGAGAACACATATATATACAAGCAGCGTTGGATTTTAAGCTCAACCTTGATGTAATTGCAGGAATAGATACATTTCAAAAAATCTCTGTTATTCAACAAAAGAGCTATGACCCCAAACCCCAATTAAATTTGGGTAACAGATCGTAACAAACTGACCATACTCCCACCCCTCAGGCGTTACGTAATTTTTGAATGGCCCCTTTTGCAAAACACATACAAATGCATTAAGATTTAACTTGATTGTATGATCATTATAGATAGCGAAACTACGATTGAAAGCTGCTAGGGAGACTTAGCAATTACTTTATGATATGAGCGGTTTTCATCACTGACTTTCGTCAGAGGTTTGGCTGGCTGTCTGTGAAGTGATGCATCACTGTTGGTTAACCGCTTCTAATTTATTTTCAATGTGCTTTGGAATAATTAATTAGTTCTGTGTTGGAATTGATTGATTTGTTCTGAATTAACCGTGTTTTGTAGTAAATGTTCACACATATTACAATCCGTAATGCGCCTTTTACAAACCAATTTTTCTTTCTGCATTATAAAGTATAAACGTGTTCTGCTTTTTTAAAAAATTGTCCTATTAAACGTTCAGTCCTGGGCAGCCCACTTTGAAATTCGTTCTGCCACCGCTCTGACGTAATAGCTGACCAACAAGCACGCTACCTGCAAACTTTTGGTGCACGATCGTCCGAATGCAACACAACTAGGGGCTTAGTGTAAATTTATAACGTTTGCGAAATACGATAGAATTTTGGTCTATGTGTATTCTAAAATTTGAGGATAAATCTTCTTTATGTCTTGAATAGTTCCAGAATTTGCTTTTGATTTGTTTTCAACAATTCAAATGAAATTTAATCTCTATCTCAGAAGTCCTTAATTATGTCGTTAAAGACTGCTTAACTTTTCCGCTTCAAGCGTGTCCAATACCTTATTTATATTGTCAAATGATTTATTTTGAATGATTGTTTATTAAAATTATTATTTCTTTTTTCTTTGTAGTGCATTCAAGCAGCACCAAGAGCGTGTTGAACAACATGCCAAGAGAGATTGTAAGCTGAAGGATAATGGCATCCTCTCCACGCTGTTTTTTTCAAAAGAAAATCCATTTTGCAAGGATGACGAGTGATAAAATCTTATTTCAGTGTTATGTCCTGTACGTTACTGAGTTAAATTATTTTTTCTTATCCTCGCGAACATCATATATGGCTGCTTCCTAGAGCCTCAAAGAAAACATTTTTATTTTTTTCCGTAAAATAATCAAAGCGTGAAATCGCTTACAGCAATCGCAAAATGTGTCTTTAACACTGAATTGACAATATTACTTGTTTATCTGTTAATTCAAAATTTGTTCAAAATATGTGAACAAACGAAGTGATTTTAACTGTAAATCGATTATGTCTGCCCTTCGTGTTTTTGGTAGCATTGCTCGTTGTCGAGCGTAGCTGATTCCCATGCCAGAGTTTGGGAATTTACTAGGAAGTCAACTCCTTTCGAGAGTGGGCTTCCGTTACTTTCTCTCACCAATGGTATTTTGTTTTGTGGTGATGCCTATTCGAACTCAAAACCTCTGGCTTGCAAGATCGCTGTCTTATCCACTATACTATGGCGGCTCATTTTTGTCCTTAACATTGTTTTTTCTTCATCACGTTTTTAACTTTTTCTTTTTCATTTTTTTCATTGTTGTCCTCTTTTTCTTTTCATATTTCTTTCGTTACTCTTTTTCTCTTCCCGTATTTTTTCTCCTTTTACCTTCTTTTTATAATGTTATTTTCTTTTTTATCTTTTCCATGGCTTTTTCTCGTTTTTTCTGTTGTATTTCCCTTCCTCCGTTTTTTACCTTCACATCCGACCTCCTCTAGATCTTTGAATTTGTCTTCTACACACGTCTAAAAAGCAGAGCAGACTACAGTCCCTTAGCCTTCGCAAAGTTCGTTTCTAATCGTTTAAACCCAATCACACCTATTAGCCATCTATACTGCAAGGGAATAGGACACAGACACAGTCAGATGATATTACAAATACGGACGTGGCGCAAAATTTCACCCATAAGATTTAACCCAAAAACTCACAGAATGTTGTTCACTTTGGTGGAACACCGCTATTACTATCATCTTCGATAACAGTCAAATCATTTTGATAGAGTGATCGTATTATTAGCGTTGGTGTATTAAAGGTATGATCACATTAATGAGGCAGGAAGCTTAACGGGCTGGTCTTATCGACCAGGGTGGTCGTATCAATGGGGTTGTCATTAACAGGGTAATTGTATTAATGACGTGGTAGCTTTAACCGTGGTCGCATTCACTGTATGATCATATTAACGGGGTGGTCGTAAGGGGTCCCCCGTACTTGAATATTTTATCAACTGTTCCAACTACAGTCTACTCTCGTCAATTGAACGCTTCAATTAAATTTGAGCATGTTTGATAGGGCGAATAGCCAAAGGTTTCTTAGCTGAAACCCAACGTTCGTGGGAACAGAACAATTATGTAGCTCACCTAGAGCAACTTGCAAATTGCAAAAGTTATTCATTAGCGTTGGCATAGGCAAGTCCGAACTGGGGGGACTGACGGGTTTCGGCCCTACCCTCCAAAATTTGCTGATGCTTGTTTCTTAATTTTTAGACATAATGCTGCAGAGAGCAAGATTGAAGCCGAAAACAAATATTAGATAAGTCAGTTATTCCTATAAATCATTTAAAAACCCATTAAAGGTCCTTCCAGTCATTGAGGTTTGACAAGTTCAAGCTGCTTTACTATGACGCAGACTTAACCTGTATTATGACCCTCCAACACGACATGATTTTGTTATCAAAGGAGAAGCTGTTTTGATTGACTCAGGTTTCCAGATATTGAAAATGTTATGGAAAAAAAAAGATTCCGCAAAACCGAATTGTTAAGAGTGTTACAAAGACTCTGCAGCATGATTGTGCGATTACCCTCAACTGTGCAAGGTGAGCTGGTCTTTCCTCAACATGCTATAGAAAAATACAATAGTCGAAGAATTCCGCTCAAATATAATGAAATGTGAGGTATCTAGCAGGCAAGCTTTACTTCTTCAAGTAGATTGGAAAAAAGCCAACAAGCAGCAAGTTGTTTTTTGTATCTGATGTATTGATGTCAAACAGAGCTTGCAGGCTACAATTTATAAACACATAACAATAACACATGCCCATATAAGCATGCACTTCGAGTGTAAGTAGGCATTTATTATGAGAACACATAAGCATGTCTTAAAATATAGTAACAAACAAGGTAGGAAGAGCAGCAAGCACAGAATTTGACCTCAATTGTGCAAATTGTGATACTAGCATGAAAAAAGGAACACAAGGGTAATTTCACATGCTGAAAACGATGCCGCACAAGTACAAGTCGAAACATTTCCCCAAGTGCTATTTATAGACTGGGATACTGAGTCCCCGTCCTCAGTTGAGGGTCCATGCTAAAGTTAGTTATTGGATAGTGACAGAAGTATAAAAGTATGGGTTTCTACACTTTTGGATATTCTGAAAATATCTATGAACAGAAAAATTACCCCTAGGTGCTATTTTCAGTCTTGGGTACTTAGCCCCAGGCCCCAATGGAGGTTATTTGCTAAAGTTAACTCTTGGATAGTAGCAGAAGCATAAAATGTGGGTTTGTGCACTTTTGATACCGTATGTTGAAAACTTCTATGAGCAGAAAATAGTAAAAATTATCCTAGATGCTACTTCTAGACTGGGATACTTGACCCCAGTCCACCGCGTGGTGGCTTATTTAAGTTTTGCCTGAATAATTATTTATAACTAAAGTGTAAATGCCTTCCCATACTGATACATTGAAAACGATTATAACGAAACAAAATTACCTCCGAATACTATTTAAAATGGGGTATTTGAACTTGGTCATTAGTGAGTCCTGCTGCAATAAGTTGCCGATGAAAGGGATACAAATACAAGAGGCTCTGATGGGTGTTGCCTTCTAAGAGTCTGTTTCGCCAGACCACACAAGACATTATTAGCTCGTAATACAATTCAAAGGTTGTATTTTATTAAACTGTTTGTTTAAGGTGTCTCTTTGAGCTTATTAACGAGGTGTCTTGAGACTAGCTCCAGCTAAGAGGTTCCATTTTTGTTATGTTCGCCACGAGTAAGTAGCAATCAGTCGTAAAACTGTGATTTTGTGCAATGTCAAACAACAAGTTTTCTTTAGTGGACGCAACGACTGATTTTCAAAGAGCCGCTGCTGGAGAATCAGAATTAATGGAGTGTCATTGGAATACATGTTTTATTTGTCCAGAAGGAGAGGGAGATCAGCTTGTTTGTCCTACCAAAAACAGTAATCAGATAGACAAATTATCAGGTTATAGAAGCACTGCTGAGCAGCTATATAAGTTCAATGAAATCGGAGAGCTACCAACGCAAGTATATAAGAGAATCAACAACCTTAACTGTGACCACCTTATCAAAAACCTAGCAGCAAAACGAAGGAACATACGATAAGAAATGTAAAAACAAGTACGACCATCAGCATTACCAATGCGTTTTTAAGAACAGAAAGAATCCAGCTGACAGACAAACGAATTTAAGAAGGTCCTATTTACCAGGAAAGAGCGTATCAATGACAACTTACTTCCAACTAGTGACGCGATGCAACAGCATGATAAGCGAACTTCACTGCAAGGAGGGTAAGCAAGTTTTATAGTGAATTGTCTGCTATTTGCTATGATGCCAACCTTATACGTTTGTCAAAGAACAAAACTAACGATTTCAAAAGTCCACATGAATTGCGATTTGCCGTCGGTATGAAACTCATTCAGACTTTTAGTTCGATGAATATCTCAGGATTATCAAAAGCCTAAAAGAGCAACAGTAATTATTTGAAACCAAATGTAATAGGTTGTTGTACAGAAGCTCTAAGGATGCAAATGGGAAACTAGAGCAATCTGTCACAAAAATTAGTTGGTTGAATTGAATGATCTTAATTCGAATGATTTGTTTTTATCTGATGCTACAAAACATCTGGCAAAAAATATTTTGCTTGCTTCAGAATAATTTTGAGTCAGTCATTTGAAAAACAACAGGAATTACCAGAACTTTTCTAATATGTACGGACCAAAGAAGACAATTCTGTCGTGCCTGTCCGGTCACTTATCCCAGAAGATGCAAAAGCATGCTACGAATTTGTGAAATGCGGCTTTAAGAGGAACTGTTGGTCAAGATGCAAGCAGTACAATCCTGGCTCTACAGAACTTTCCCACTGTGGTGGACAATGCTCTGAATAATATAACAAGAGAATGTATGAACATGTGCTTACTTTAGACCATTACTCCACAGGCCCATATAACCGAGTCTAAGAATAGTAACTAGGGGTAATTTGTATTTGCTTTATTCCTAAACGTCCAGAGCGCCTCTGCTGAGGCCTGAGGCCAAGTAACCCAGTCTAAAAATACCATGTAGGAGTAATTTTTCGCTTTTTTTGTTCCTATAAGTCTTCACCATATCAAAAAGTGTATACTACTACTCTTTCAAGTTTCTGTGTCTATCCAAAAATCAACTTTAGCATTAACGCTGAACGGAGGACTGGGACCAAGTACCCCAGTCCACAAATAGCAGTTTAAGGCATTTTCGACTTGACGGCGTCCAGAAATTTATGCTATCGTTCGATTTTGTATACGGTTGCTGTTTGGAAAGCCGAAAGCAAATTGACAATCTCTGTAGAACCCTACAAGACTAAAATGCCACCTGTAAATGTGATTCTATCGCTCAGGATGTCGTCAGGAAACTTTCAAAAGATCGCAGTGAACGCTTCTGATATGCTCTGGGAGTGAGTATGCAAAAGAGGACAAGCTAAATATCAATGATCCAGAACTACTCAGCAAAGGAAGGCTGCCATGAAGACTTGAAAATGGCATTGCCAAAACACATCATTTCCCTTCGCCTCAAAAAGCTCATTATCACAAGATCTACTTCCAAGCACTTGATACAGTAATGAACTGCATCAAAAAGAGTTTTGATCAGCCAAGTTTCAGGAAGTACGTCGTTCAACAGAAAATTTTTCTGAAAGGAATCAAGGATCACCCATGGCAGAACGAGTAACGAGAGGTTTGCTCCATCTTCAGTAGTGATATTGACAAGTATTCAAAGTTTGAGTTGAAAAAATCTCTGTCTATCATCTAATAAAATTGTTTTAAGGATTTGGCTATAGATCAAAGCTGCGAAGATTCTTCTCGTAATGCCTGACACTATAAGGTCAGTCTCCGCCATGAAATGAGTTGAACATACGACAGCAGATAACAGAATGAACCACCTAATGGTGCTCCATGTACAAAAAGAGATAGTTGATAATAGCAATTTGATTGATATTGTAAATCAATTTGACAGAGTATAGAGTAAAAAGAAGATTTGTGGACAATTTATGAACATAGACGTGAGTATGAAAATAGATGTGGTACACGGAGGCACACAGAATAGTCGATTGGACAACACTGTAAGGAGGATAAGAACTTTTTTTTTCAGTTGTTGAAGAAATTATAAGCTACTTTTATTTTTTCAGTCAAGTCGTTTCCTTTTATTTTTTGCTTTGCTAGAGTGAAGTGCACGGAGACGATGAGTTATCGTTTTTCAGCTTTCTAAACCGAAATAAAAAAATACATTGATTTTAGCCAACTATGAAGTTTCATTTTCGAAATTTCGAAATTCTTCGTCAATTAAACATTTCTATTTCATCATCTGTTAATCAGTCACATAGATCAATTTGTACAAAGGGGGCATTTTCCAGCAATCTAAAAGGTGTGGTATCAAAACATTTTTGCGGTCCCAACCCCCCTTTTCAGCGAGCTTCACTCGCAGCCCCTCCAAAGGCATTTTCATTCCGACAGGATTGGGCAAAGACTACTTCTAATAGGTAAGAAAAATCACAACTGCAACTCATAGAATACAGTTTGTTTAGCAAGAACAACGACGGGCTTTTAAATAAACAACAAACTAAGAGAAATCGTTACATAGGAACTTCCCCAAGACATATAGTAAAGAGGATTATATAGTTACGTATGCAAACAGTAGCACAGATATTTCGAAGCATGATTATGATCGATTATGTCACTTTTTTCTAAGACTTTTATTGATACTAAAAGCATGATTGTAATTTTCACGCAAGTCGGTATAGGCTAGACAAAGGAAAGTAAAGTTACCAATTCAAGTCTGTTGCCGTTTCTTTTAAGCTGATAAGAGCTTGATAAAAAAGGACGAAAAATTCTTAGTCATCCCACTCTTATCGTCAACTCATGTTATTGGCTAACAGTTTTTTTAGTATCCACTTGCGAGCAGCAATTGTTTTGCCTCAAGGAATCCATTAATCACCCTTTGAACACATTCGATATAGGAGTAGACAGGATCTTGTGTAAAAAACCGAAGTAAAGGTATGATTGTGATCAAGGGAGCTTCAAACCTGGGTCTCCCCACTGCAAATCTGACGCCTTCTCTACTGAGCTAAATGATTCAATACGATTTTAGTCGATTTACTTCCATCGTCCACTTATGTTGGTGTTTGTCACTTGGCAAATACGCTTATAAGCGGCATATACCAGATATACAGGCCGACTTTGGCATCGACTCCCTCTTTTGCATGCATTCGTAAAGAAATTTGACCCATAGTATTTAAAAGCTACGATACTCTTCAAAATGAGAACAGGATACAACAATTCCAAGCCTATAAACCCACTCAATTTCAGATACTCAATTTCAGACAATTTTTAGATCCAGCATAAGTGATGTCTTAATATTCATATGTCTTCAACAACACAAACATGGAAGTTAATTTTACTAAGCTGTTGATTTGATTATAATTTTAACTTCATGTTTTTAACTTGCTGTTTTCGACAAACATATTTTGATACTTCTCAATTCAACAAGCGGGGGTTATGTAGAGTTTGGGAAAAGGTGCTTCGCACTGTCTATCTGAGGCTTCTAATCCCTTAGAATCTAAAGGAAACATTGCTTCGGCTTTAGTGCCAGCATTTGGGACTATTCGTTTCATATGATTGGGTCATGCTGAGATCTCCCCTGGGCATAATTTTGTTGAGTGAGTAACCTTTTTTTTAGACCGTACTGGATCGTCGGTTGTCGCTCGAAAGATTCGAGAATTCCCAAGTCGATTTGCTTATGGTGAGTCAAGTATCCCTTTCTGCATGGCATTGTAATTTCAAATGTCACCACTGTTGAAAAGGTATTAATAGTTAATGTTGAGTTTAATGGAAGGCTCTCGAACCACGAGAATACTTGTGTAAAGGGCAAACGTTGCTTAAAAATAACCGCACCTTACTCCTTGAAGTTATGACCTCTAGAAATTAGCTACATGTACACTGTTAAAGACTTACATAATTCTAGATAACTTAAGTTGCTCCCACTCCTGTGCAATTTCCAAATGACTTATATTAATGATGAAGAGTTTGATATTCAGCAAAATGGATTATCTGTTTGACTGAAAAACCATCCAACATGTTTTCTAGCCTTGCCTGCAAATCCTTCTTGGCAGTAGGTTTTCTCCAAATTTTGGAATTGTTTCTGGGTTTGTTGGAAGTAGCTGCCGAGGAATGATAGATCAAAACATGCAAAGTAAATTTGGACAAAAACTATTAACAAATAAATGTTACTTTAGTGTCCTTTAAAACATAAATATAAATAGTCCACAACCTTACCATCTGCAAGGCCTTACTCGTGCCGCTAATTTTGTGTACATTAGACTCCCTGATTGACCATCTCTCCATGTTTACAGCTCACACAAGAAGTGCCTTCCCTCCTAAACACTCTATATTTTGAACTAAGAGCACCGAATGGGGTTGCCTACCCCCCATTTGGCCCTCTCATCTTCAACCACCAGTATTAATTTCATACCACAGGTTACCTAAATTACCCAAACACTTAAATCTCTTCAGGTGGGTTTACGCGATAAAGTTCAGATGAAATATGCAGGTTCTCAGTATATGTTACTTTAAGATCCGGTATCTATCTACACACAACATCAAAGATACAACACTTGAAAATAATCATGGAAAAAGGAAATATAAGTCTGAGCAGTGTAGTAGGACAGTCTTACTATGGAGTGTTTGTAATGAGATCAGAGGAGTAAAATCACTAATTCAAAGAGAAGATGCCTTTACATCTAAACTTTTGATCATACTTTTAGCAAGACATTATAGAGGTCTGTCGTTCATCTAATTTTGGCAAAATCATTGTTTGGCATTCTAGAGAAACTGTACAGCTTCTTTTCTCAATCACGAGAACAAAGGTATGGATAAGAAAAAGAGAAGCAAAAATTAGCCATTTTAATGCCAATGCATAGATGGCAAATGGACTCGAGAGCAACAGGGTAGTCCCATCAAAATGCATGAAAACGTCACCTTCGCAAAAGATGGCAAATCATTTGATTGTTTTATTGACATTCACTTGAATCAAGACAGCTTCTCAACAGCTCATAACAACTGCCAACAATTTATTTAAACTTATTTCTATTGTACAGAATACTATTTACCCTGTCAATTGAATTTAGAAAGTGCGAGTGAACGTTTGCAAAGGTCAGGCTAGTAAAAAGCAAAGTACGATCCACTCTGGAACAAGGTAGGCTGAGATCTTTGATGCTGTCGAATCTTGAAAAGGCCTTGATTACAATAATTGATCACGAAAATATAACAGACTCAGTTGGAAGCACGCCAACCATGTAAAGAAGCTTAATTATTCAATAAATCAAACGCTAGGAGTGAAAAGTAGTCATTCCTAAAAACAGTTTAAAGAATTTTCACTTTATTTTGTTAACAAGGACTGAATGCGGTGGATTGACATCTTTGAAGAGAATGCATTGTGTATATTTACACCTTTAGTAGAACATTGCTTTTATGGGCTCGATACTTAAACTTGATTAAAAACGGTTTGCCGGAAAAGTTTCCTTATTGTTCCCTCCTAAAAACAGAAGGTCTAAGACTCCTTTATGGACAAGACTATTTATTGAAAATGAAAATGGTAAACGGATTAATTTTTGTTTAATGCTGATTAGCAGACACAGTGGAAAGGGCAAGTAAGTCATTTTGCAAAATCGTTTTGGCTTTTTTCGTTTCTCTATACCATAGAGAGTAAGAATCCATAATTACAAATGCATTTTCTTGTTTTTGAGTACACGGTCAGGGTAGAGCTGATGACCATGTTTGGGGAGAAAAAATGCATAATCTACCACAAATTCATGTGACACATAATCAGTTCCATAAAACGTTTGCCATGCATATTTTGGGTAAAGATGCATGCTTTCCATCATCAGCAGGAATTGAATCGGAGAACTTTTTAGCCCCTTGAGCAAATCTAGTCCAATCTGAAGTATTTTTCTTTGAATACATCAAAGTTGTCTCATACATTCCCGGAATAAACGTTTAGGTAGTATATTGATCATCAATAATTGATGAATGCATAATTCGTATTTAAGGCTTTGCAAGCTTTTGCCAGTGACCAGCAATTTTAATATCAGTGCTATCTTCAATTCAACAGTTATTGGCATTCCTTACTCACTGCTTTGATTTTCAGTTTCAGAATGTACGTTAGTGACAGCTCCAATATCAAAACAAAGGCACAAAATATTTGCCATGGATTAAAAGTCAGCATTCGCAAGACAAAAAGGGGTTGATTTCCTAAAAGTAATTTTACTAATTGGATAGCACAGCCTAACCTGAATGTTTTCGTTTGTCTCTGTGGGTCGACCTAATTTAATTTACAAGAGTGAGATTACCTTTGCCACTCTTGCGTTCTTATTGCAACCGTGGTTTTACCCAGCAACTTTCTGGTTTTCCTTTTTGTTAAATAACAGTAAATTACAGAAGCAACTGCGGCCTTTTCTGTCTCTCTTTATATTCCTCAACAGGATGCAAATACATTATGTGTGCATTTTACAAACAGACAAAGTACTTGTCGTGATGGAATGTCACTCTTTTGCTAAAAATTGAAGCTTTTTGAAAACCTTTTGATCACTGATCACAAGTTATTTTCTTCACGATTGATTATAAAGTGAGTCAAGAGGAGAAGAAAGTTTACTCTGTGTTATTCTCTTGTTTGCTTTTACTATAATAACACAACAAGAAATGTGAATCAAATTGTATCTGAACTTTATAGCGTAAACCCAACTTAACAGATGTAAGTGTTTGGAGACCAAAATAAATTAGATGGTAATATCAAATCAGTATGAATTTTAGAGACATTTTCTGTTAAAGGTTGTAAGACCTTGCCCCGTAACTTCTTCCTAGTAAGGACAGTATGTCTGAAATACATTCTTGTGACTAAATCATTTTCTACACGCCTTTGTATTTAGTAACACCTCGGGGTTTCAGTCTTGACTACGTTTCTATTTCGTTGTACATAGCCATAATGAAACGCAACAGACGTCTCGAGGTCTTGCAGTCTGTAGGGAATCAGATGATGACTGATGATAATGATGATTGATGATGGTAATGATGATTGATGATGACAATTGAGGACAGGCAATGATGATGATGATATGATGATGATGATTGACAATGATAATTGATGATAATGATGATAATAATTATAGTTGATGATGATATTGACAGAGGTAGTGATAATGATGATGCAACAATAATTTAAACATCATTTCCATATATTGAAATTCCTTTCAAAAAATAAAAAACCTTCGCCATACAATTACATTTATTATTCCACACTGTTTTCTCGAGGCAGATATAGGGACAGCGGGATAAATAATGGATGTTTAAACATACAAAATTAATAGCACTAGTGATCTAAAGAAAGGGGGAAAAGTCATAATAGTAAAGAATAGAAAAAGACAAAAATTATCAATAAAAGTTCAGTAATATTTGATCAGTCCAGTTCATATTTGTTGAATATGGTGATCCGATAGCTACCTCTGAACACTTATTAATCAGACGATTGAAATGTAAGTTAAGACCTTCTATATATTTGATAAATTTGAAACCTTTCTTTGATGTAAAGCCAAGTGTAGTTATTTCAAACGGTAACAACAGTCATCTATCAGGCTAGAAATCAAACTGTCTTGAAATCATCTTCCTTGGCCACGTGACCTTAAACGGACTCTTTAAGCAAAGAATTCATGAATTTCAATTTGTTCTATAAAATAAGTGAGCTTGATTACATAAAAGCAATTATTTTATAAATAGTTTTATAAATAGTAAGTGTATATCTATTTTTCATTGAAGTTCTTCGTGTTAGCTGGATCGTATATTTGTTTGTTAATCTGTTACTACTGGTGTTTGGTCAGTAAGAGATCGGTTTTCTTCATCTCCCGCAATCTGACTAAGTGCAACCGTAACACAACTTCAATGATATTTCCTGATTGATCAAATGTCTTTTTATTTCTCGGTATTTAATCCATTTGTATTCATTAGTTATGATAAAATATATTTCACCGTTAGCTCAATAACTGTAACAACAGGTATATGTTTTGATCTGTCGAGTTATGAAACAGCTGATGGGATTTTTGTAGCCAATAAGGTCAATCAAGAGTCACTTTGCAAGATTTTGTCATAGGCCACGATAGCCAAAATTTCTGTTATGTCACCATGTATATTAACCCTGGAGCACAGCAACTGTACAGTTGGACAAGATGTGTAGTTGAGATTTTTACATAAGGAAAAGATTAGAGGATGAAAAGTTCCATACTTTTAGATTCGATTATGTTGGAAGAGCCAGGATAAATGACAATGATATTATATCTTTTATACTACTACTACTACTACTACTACTACTACTACTACTACTACTACTACTAATGACAATAATAATAATGATAATAATAATAATAACAATAATAATAATAATAATAATAATAATAATAATATAACATCCTAATGAGATTAGTATGAGATCCTAATAATATATCCAATCATTTTTCTCATCAAATAGTCAGCATTTTTAACTTGTAACCTCTTCAACATTAACATAAACGATTTACTTTCATCAGACATTCCTCCAATAGCACTCATACTAAGGCTGATAAAATTAACTTTGTAATCCTTATTCAAATCTTCA